>CAIGRP010007971.1:0-22320 GCA_903798385.1 Fraxinus cuspidata
AGAGCTCCATATTTCTTTCTACCAACGGATATCATAAAAAGCTATTACCCATCTATCTTCATGAATCAATATAATTCCTCTCTTCTTTACCTCAATCAGACCAGCATAGCAAGAATTCCTTGGTTGATCTAGGCATAACCTATTCAAAGTAAAACTGCTAGGAGCACTGACGAGATATGCTAAGCATATCATGGTACAGGGAAGGATCACTGCTAACTTGCCGATTCCCTTGAACATGTATCAGCAATTGAAATATATCTTCTCCCAATTAACTAAAATTAACATTCAGTATATAGTAACTTGTGATACTGACTTCAGATAAAGACTCTTATCTTTTTTTTCTTTTCCTTTTTTCTTGTTTCCTATACATAACCAATTATACCAGCATAAAGTAACACTCTCAAAATTCATATAATATCTAAAGGATGCCAAAAAATAAAAAAAGATGAAAAAATTAACCTCGGGAGCGAGACGCTTGCAGTGGCCACACCAAGGGGCGTAGAAATCAACGAAAATATAATCAAAGGATGAAATCGCGGCATCAAAATTTGATTCGTCCAGCTCCAACACTTTGCCATCTACCTTGAACAGATTTTCCGATGCACTGATCGTTGGAGAAATTGTTAATAATAACAATAATAGGAACGGCAATACGGGTAATAAACGGATCGATGGAGGCATTGTAATTGGTTTTACGCTATAGACTATTCGAGCAGCAATTGATTGTAATAATTGGAATGGAGATTGAGGGATTGGATTTAAAGTGAAAACGGAAATGGCAGACTTGAATAGAATTTTACTGAGAGGAGAAAATGATAAACAAGGAAGTAAAACACGATTTATGTACATATGTACCTTTATATAGTCGTGTGTGTAACTTAGTCCAATTGGTTCGTGTTAACTGTACTTCAGTCATGCTATGTTGCCAAAAGGGGTACTCACATTGGGAGGGTTGCCAATTTTTTATTGCACATGAACTCCACAAGGGTCCCACCCTCCACGTGAGCTTATTTCAACAAGGGTGTCAAACCCCTTTTGGCAAACAAGCTTAATTGGGAAAAGAACTATATTTCAATTTTTTGAATCTGATAATTATGCTTTAATTTGATTTCATTTGATTAACTCTATTTTGTTTAATTAGATTAACATTTCTTGTTCCAATCGAGTACCTATCAACTTTTAGGATTAAAGTAAAAAAATGTCATTTCAAACTATAATTCACATGTCAATCTTGTAAAATTCAATCACAATCTTTACAAGAGTCGATGTCCAATAACGAACATTATTTTTCAACGAGATAACTTCACTTTTCGATTGACTACACCCTTTGAGGTCTATCTGTAACAATTTTCATTCCTAAAATGATTGATTACAGATATGACAGTGTAGAACGTATTTGCATAAAAGTGAAAACATCGTTACAAAGTACATATGATGTTAATATGCACAAGGGAATTGGCATGCATAGACTACAGCCAGTTACAAAAATTCACTAGGAGAACAACCTTTGGTAATTCAATTTCCGTGCTAATCCCCGTCTCACAGCTCTAGCCAAAAACGAATCTATTCACCAGAAATAAATGCTGCAAGCCCGAATTCAATTGGGATTTTTCAAAGATTGGCTATGCAATGATGCTTAATCTCTTCAAAAAAGCCTAGTCAAAATCCACAATCCTGTCTGGACAATCCATTTTCCAGGTTACTCTCGTCCACACTACAAAATCATGCACGCACTTCACAAGATGACCAAAAGACCATCCTGCAATTCAAAGATGAAGGACGCCGTTATCCTGTTCCAGTTAAAACCAATTTATCAAAAGAACATTAATCTCTTATGTTAATCGACTTGGACAAGATTACCGCACATCATTAATGATAAATTTGTCTGAAAACTTGAGAGATGGTAACAGCCATTCTGTCAAGTAGGTGGCATTATTCTGATACTTGCTATTATAGTCTGTTGAACAAAGAAACAGCATACATATAAATAAAAGAATAGAAAATAACCAACACTGAAACTATACTTGGCACAGTCCTTGCATCCAAACCTGAAGCCCGCACTTGTATTCTGTGTGTAACAAAAGACTGGCAACAATAAACAATTCTCAAGGTTCTCATTCGTAGCAGTAAGCTTTACAGTTAAAAATCAATAAACTGTAATCACTTGTACCTGCCAGACTGAAGGCATATATTCACGATGCAATATGTGAGGCCCACTTTTAAAATCCATGGCCAGTACTGAGGACCGTTTACCTGGATTTCTGTAAGCAAGAGATGCTAAAGTGTAGATCCACAAACTATAACAAATTCGGATTCTCAAAATGCTAGATGTAGTGTTAAAATTAGCAAATCGAACCATTTACAGAAGGTGTGCTTGCTCCTTCAACACAACGCAAGGAAAACAGAGAAAAACATCATGGAGTTCAAATATAAAACCAATAATTTACTCAATGAAGCCATATCAACCAGATAATAACGTCAAAGACTAATCAACTCGATGAAACAATATCAACCCGATGATTACATCGTCTGCAACTCCTATCATTTAAGCCAACCAAAGAAATTCAGTTGGTAAGCATGCGACAACAGAAACAGATCATCTTATGAACGGCGAAGTCAGGATTATTATTTATGCATCGAAAATTTAATTTAATATCGAGCATAAATATTTTTCCTTTCTATTATTCAAATTTACTGATATTCGCAAGGTATGTGATCACTATACAAAGTCATGATCCAAAAATAGTTTCATGTGTAAATCGTGACTAAGGATTCAGAATCTTAAATTTGAATATGTGAAGGGTACACATCTAACCCTTAAATATCATAAAATTTGGAGGCAGCGAGTCCCACCGATCTGATAGATTGACTTTCAAGTTTCCAGTATGCATAATACAACAGTAAACTACACCTTGTTCAAAATAAATTTCAGGTTGGCTACAGTTGAGAGGAGAGGCAGAAGTACAAGTAAACACTTTCTGGTAGTTCTCTAGCCATAACATATCATATAGGAAAATTTTGTGGATATAGACCTTATGTGCCTTATCATAAAACAACCAGTTTTTGTTGGTTTATCACTCGATCAAATAGTTCGTCATATTTTGAAAGAATTGCATCCATGTTAAAAAAAATTAACTGACATCCAAGCCACTGACCTTATCACTTCAGCTGTTGATTGATTATCCCCAAAGGAAGCTGACTTGGAAGCTAACACAAGCATGGGGTGCACCAACATAAGCCTCTGGATCTCCTGAACCATGGTTTCTACCACACATTGAAGAGAAAGGCTCTTCCTGCAATCAATACTTATTAATTACATCACAATGTCTTCAACGTCATTAGTTAGAAATTTGACCGGGGCAATGTGTTAGAATTTCGGTGTGACTCGAATTTCTTTATTGAAAATAATTGGAAATTCTATTTGGAATGCTATTGTGGAATCCTATTCAAGTTTGCTTGACAAATTATAGTTGAAATTCTATTTGGAAGCCCTATTGGGAAATAAAATTTGTGTAGGACTTGAAGAGCTTGAAATTATAAAACAGAAGGTTTTCTCGTCGCATTTTCGTTAGCCTGGAGCTGGCTTAGCGCTCAAGCGCCATAAGCAAAGAAGCTGGCGACTGCCCTGCCCTAGCCTACCGCTCGAGCGCCAGGCCGCCACTAGCCGTCCGATTAAGCGGCAATGTTTCCAGCCCAGGCCCGTTTTTACGTTTTAACGAGTTTTATTGCATTCTATTTCAATTATAACTCTACTATTAGGGGTTTGGACGTTTTCTATTTATTCTCCATATATAGTTGGCTCTTCATTATGATTTACATTTAAGTTATACAAAGTTGCAAATACAAATCTTTGTATTATTTCTCTATACTCTAATAAAATATCATTTACTCTGTAAATTACATGGTTCACGTGTCTTTGAGATATTTATTTTATATTGTGCATATAATCTAGTATTTTCTTCAACAAATTAGTATTGGAATTTTTTGGTATCATCTTCGTTTTCAACACAATGAAAAATAAGTAAGCAGGCACCATTAATCATCACCTGCTGTTGCTTCCTGATGATGACAACAAAGCACGATCCATCCAGTAAAAAGCTCCAATACTGCTGGCAACAAGTTTGTATGTGAAGGAGCTTACAACAAATAGTTTTCAGTATCATCATTAATTTATAAAACAACTAAAAGCAGTATTATTTCACATGTAACAGCATATATTTGCTCAATACATTAAAGCCATATTTGTTCCCAAAATCTAGGATTTTACATAGAAGCACTAATTGGGGTAAAAATACACGAAAACTGTTCATATGCAAATGTATTTCTCAAAAGATTGATTTTAAAATAGTTACATTTCTTCTTTTATCAACTGCATCTTTTAAGCTCAAAACTTGTTCGATCAGTCTCAGAACTAAATCACCTTAAAAAGTCTAAACTGTAAAAATTCTTTAGTACGCATAGTTCTAATAGACATTGTTTAAAAATGCCTTTGGAGGCTTACACATTGACACCAGCCTCAAGTGAGGCCTCAAAATGTAAGCTTTAAGGCCACACATCAGGTCGCTGAGGTGTGTGTTTGCTTGTGTTGTCTTTTTTAGACCTTTTATTTGTAGCCTCAAGTTTTTGAGCTATTTTCTTATAACTTTAGAACATTTTTTGGGGAGTTTCTAATTTGTTCCTTTTATCTCTTCACATGTATGGAGAAAGAAAAGGAAAAGAGGGAGGAGAAAGCAACATTGCAAGTGGAGGACGATAAGAAATAAGAATCAAAAAGACGATTCTCTTAAAGATTGTACTAGTGTTGATAATATAGGAGATTTCTAGATTATCTCTACTTCTAGTAGTAGATCATAATTTTGTGTTATTACTAATTTCATAACATAATATTTTCAACTTTATAAATTTATTTATATTTATTTCGTAAGTTAGACTATCAGTTTTATTTTTTTTCACAGCTTTTAATGTATATAGTTTAGTATAAGCTTGTTTGTTTACTTCTACATTCTTTTGATTAATTTTATTGGTTTCTCTTGAGGCTTATGCCTCGCCTCAAAAAATAAAACGCTTCAGTACCCGAGTTTGCCGTTTTAAACATTGCAGATAGATTCCATTCTGTCTCATGATCAAGAACAATATATGGTATCAAAAAATGTGTCATATAATCCACATTGTAACTGGAAGATGTGCTACCAAAATAGGGGTGTGTGTGTGTGTGCGCATTTATATATGTATGTATTGTTAAAATTCATATAAACCTGTCAATCATAAGCAAATAAACACCACCAGCTTGAGTTTCCTTTTCTTTCTGAAGCCGACAATGCATTGTCTGCAAGAAATGGGAATTAAATGAGTATGTAATGTCCAAAGAATAACAAATGAGCAATAAAAGGTTTGTCTTCAATCTGGATGAGAAATAAATTGAGTACTATGCTCATGTTTAAGCCCATTTTTTAAAATTCATTTTTCCTCAAACTCATTTATAAACCACACATTCTCTTAATAAAATAATTTTACACGTCAATCCAAATTTTTCCTTACTTTTTAGTCACGCATTCTCCAAAAAAATAACTATTACAATTTTTATTTTTTTTCAAAAATGGGGCTCAAACAAACCTTATATATTTTTATTAATATTTAAATGTGGGTTTTAGGATACCAGAAAATCACCATAAGATGTAACATGGAGTAAAAATCACATCCAGAAGAAGTTGAAGTCGAACAGACAAAAATCCTTATTATACAGTTTCAAATCCCCTAGTTCTAATGAACAATTGATTCTTTAAATAGTAAATCCTTCAGATATAATTATAACTCCAACCCTGTTTCATGGACTCAAAATAGGAAATCACACTAGTCCAAAAACTACATGATCATAAATATAAAAATATGAGAATGAACTCCTTTCCATGAGATTACAATACCGAGTATCAGGACTAAATTTCTTGTATGATTGGAGGAGCAAATTCTACCGCCAGATGACTTTTGATGACTAAATAAACAAACAACACTTAACTATACAGCAGTCCAAGACCACTCCTTCAAGCAGAAATGAGTAAATAACTACAGTCAACCAAAACCCTTTGACATCCTATCCGGTCGTGTATGCAAAAGTATACAAGAGTCAAGGCGCTTGTAGATTTCATATTAGGTTTTGTGAAAGAAGAAAAAAAGTATCCTATTGCAAATGCAATACCATGATGAATTAATAATGACAAGTTATTAGCTAGCATTCTTGCAATGTAATATACTTTTCAGCTCTACATCAAGTGCAAACTCATTTGCCAATTCTCCACCGAGTAAACACCAATACCACCGAAAACCGCAACGTGATAAACTACAGAGTAATATGTAAAGATCAAAAAAAAAAGAGAGAGAGAGAATCTTCTCACCTTAAGAATAGCAAGAAATTCGAGACTATTGTAACAACGGATATACAAGAACCGTCTCATGCACACTGTAAACAACTCATGAAAATTATCATGCTCATTCCCCTCCACATTGGCTCTTAATCCTGATTAAAAAAACAAAATAAGCAAATAATTACGGTCTGCTTATAATGCTAATACGGAACCATAGTATATGAGCAAAAATAAATGTGAATAGTACCAATTATTCGTTGCTTTAGCAATTGAGAAAAACTTAACACATCAAAGCGACAGTCCAAATCAACAAACATTACTGCACGCCCCAACCCTCCATATTGCACGCCCTTCCACTCCTTAGGCAAAATACAATTAATTGCAGCCTAAAATTTTACAAACCATACTACATTTCAATTCACAATTACGAAGCTTCAAATTAAGGGGAAAAAAATTCGGCCTTTGATTCGTTCACCTGGATGAGGATAAGGGTTTTGGCCGAAGGAGAAGGGCCCACAATTTCAACAACGTTACCAACGCGGAAGGGCAGACGGTGGAGCGGCGGAGGTAAAAGCAAAAAGGGCCGCTCTGTGAGGATTCTTACGAGTAACTCTTTTGCAGTCTCATCTGGTTTCAGCCATTCTCCGGTTGGGGCCATTCGCTGGCTATTCACATTTGTTCTTGAAATTCCCAAACTTCCTGGCATTAATTTGAATTCGATTGGATTGTTGGAATTTCAAATTTCAAAGAATTTCCTGGGCCCATTAGAATGGTCTGTGGCCCATTAATATGGTCTATACTACAGGCTTTGAAGAAACCAGAATCCATTACGTGCTCTTCGGCTCTTCCGGCTCCCATTAAGAATTAACTCCGATGGGCAAAAGCAAGAAGAATTCGATTTTGATAAACTGGGCAGTTAAACCAACAACAGATTGACTTCATTGTATACTTTCTTTGATAGATACAAGAACCGATTTCTGTGGACTTCATTGCCCAGTCTCAATCTCTACTACTTTGGTTAAACCCCTGCTTAATTTTACTTCTTTCGTAAATTATGTTCTAGGTTGAAGGTAGAATGCTAATCTCACTGCATTTCGTCTCTCATTGTACAAGGAAGTGGTTGCAGATTGTGTATTTCTCATGCGGTTCAGCACAAAGTTGAGAACGTGCTTGTACAATAGATAGTCTGGTGATTTTGACAAATTTGTTGCATGCTTCTTCATCATTAAGAACTCTGCATTTAACTAATGCTACTTGTTTTAGTATAGAGTTACCAAAATCACTCTCGTTTCCGGAATGAAAAGTTCTTCGGCTGAAATTCGTGTTTTCTAAGGAATATTTTCTAATAGCCTACACATCTTGACACATTGGTTTTGACCAAGTTTTTGATTAGGTTCATGTTTGGCTCCATTAAAATGAGGTTTTGGAAAAAATCGTATCTTGGAATAATGATTTTTTAGAAAATGAGTGGTTAAAAAAGAAAAAAAAAATTACGTGTAACATTATTTTATAAGAGAATGAGTTATTGAAAATAAGTTATTGAAAATGTATTTCCGAAAAATAGAGCCCTGTTTATCGGACCAACTCAAGACATTGGATGAATTCCCAAACCTTCAGACTTTTAAGTGGGAGCTCTTGTTTGTCTTTCATCATGGGAAAAATGCAATTGCTATTTAATATGCTATTGGACAAGCAATTTCCTGTCGATGAAACTTTTATTTATGAAGATAACATTTAACTATTGAGTTCAAGTTTATAGCAAAAGAGGAAAAATAATAATAAAAAAGGCATAACTTCTTTTATTCTAATCCACCGTATGGCTATTGGTGATTTCATTTTTGTGTGCTTTTTAATATACTAGTCAGAGTTCAACGTGCATTGCACGTTATTTTGAAATATTTTATAAGTGTTGTAGAAGGAATATTTGATATCAATTTGTTTGGACAATTTGATGAGTTTCAAACAAATTAAAGAAAATAAAATTGATGATAGAAATTTAAAAGAAGAAAATTGTATTCTCAAAATTCAACTTCTATAATTCAAAATTTTTGTGATAATAAAATAGTACAAACGAACAACTTATTTTACATTTAGTATATAAGAATTAATTGCTAATACATGAATTTAAACATACATTGAAATTCTCATATACATGAATAGAAATAAATGCATCTATTATAGCTCTAAATTAATGTGATGTTAATTAATTGAGAATTAATAATACGAAATCCATACATAACAAGGATTTTGTAGTATCTATTACATGTTGAAAAAAAAAAGTAAGTTATTTTTGAAATTATTGAAATGTGGTATGGTTAAAATCGTTCAAAAAATTATTCTCACTTGATATGATATTTAATTAATATATTATAAATGAAAATTGAATCGACTCACAAAATAAAAGAGAGAGATTACAATTTAATAGAGTTTTATGGCAAAATATGATTAAGAATTTGATAATTAACAGTTTGTATTTATGAATGTGTCTAGGCTCTATATTTCATTCCTAATTTTCGAGATGGAGGACCTTCTATATTTGAAAAGTTAAGGTATATAAAGTTCACAATGGATGATAAATACAAAGAGAAGATTGTATTAGTGCATGCCTTGGCATTACATTCATTTATGTTTTACTCTTATCTACTAGATAGCTATTTGACAATGTACGATATTATAAATTTTTTCAAGCATAAATTTCTGAGAATTAAAGTATGTATTTTTGTGTTGAAAAGTTGAAATTACCAGGAGAGGATTTGATCCTCCTCTCTCCCGTCTTCCATCATACATGATACATGAACATATGCATACGCGCACAAGAATGCATGCTTCAAGTACAGGAAGGCTTGGCTCGTGCTACTGGGAACCTAGTGTTTTACATTCAAGAAAGCTCTCATGGTGCAGAAGTCTTGATTGTTGAATTACCCCGAAAGGGAGTGTGAAAAAAGCAAGTGAAGTAGATGAATTTACTGCTTATTGTGAAAATCTTATATTTTGACTTCAGGCATATTGGATAAAAACGGAGAAGAAAGAGGCATCATGGTATAAATGACATTGGAATGCCAGGATGCATAAAAAGAGTAGTACTTCTAGTACAATTTCAGGTTCCTTTTATCTATTTTTCTGCATAAACGAAGGTGAACATGAACAACATAATTGTGCATGTTCATATAACATTAAACAAAATCGTGAATAAAATTCTCGTATGCCTTAAATCAAAATATAACTCGTCAAGAATATATATATAGACAAATTTTTTGCACATTCCCCTCTTGACAACAACCTTTCATTTAAGAACCAATATTTTGAGGTGTTTGATAAATTTGTAGACGAACATGCATGAGGCTATACAATAGCATAGAATATTTTATTGTAGTTCATAAAAACATGCTGCCTTTGATCAATAGTAGTTACTATCGTACCACCAAAACATATACTTGCAGTCTTGAGCTATATAAGTGACATTTACATTAGAGTATCATAGTTCTTTCCAAAGTACATGACAATCGCCAATTTCTATCACCTTACATATAATTTCATGTATTTTCCAATAAAAAGTGAAATTTACGTACTTTCATAACTTGAACTTCTTGTCCCCTTTTAAATTGTGAAATTTCATAGCAAAATGAATTTTTTTTCGGCCTTTAAATTTAAAGTTTTTATCAATGCTTTGAATACCAACTTCTCCGTACTCTTGTGGTTAATTATCACGTTTCATACTTTATTGTTGACGGTGCATTATGTTTTAAAAATTCTTGTACTTTAAATTAGACTCTTTTATATCTTCTCAATAGACCTTCGCATAATCTTTGATAACTTCTGTGTATTTAAATTTAGTTGGGACTTGAGTAAACTCTTTAGCAAATTGTTGTCGTATTCTAGGTTTGTTAAAGCAACTAATATTTATAGCAATTAAAGTCTACAAATTCTTGTCAGTTACGTCTTCAAATAAATTCATCATTCGTACCAAATTCTGGACCAAGGTTGATTTTGCAATTCTCTAGTTATCTTCGCAAGGATGTGTACTACTACCGCTATAAAATAGCCACCAGCCAAGAGAATATCTTTCTTTGATACCAATTTTGGTGCGGAATTGGAGTTCTTGAAATAATAATAAAGTTAAAAGCTATAAAGCATGTATTTGAATAGATTATTGAAAAATGTACAAAACCTTTGTATACAAAGTTAAAATTAGTCCATAATTTTGCTAATACTAGTCTCTGCCCATGATATTTTAAAGCTAATATTAATGTGTTCAATGTTAAGGTTGACTAGTGATATGTGCGTTGATTGAACAAAAATTGATGTGTAAATATAGATGTTGAGGTTTTTATTTTAGACAACGATCACCAAAATTGATGAATGTACGTGAGCGCTAAAAATAAAGGGGGTTAGCGAAAAACAAAAATAAAGCAAATAAAACTAAAATTAAATTAAATTAAGCAATAAATTTCATTCCAAATATTAACAAACTAATTAGCATGTTATATTCTAGTAATGTCTTCGGTTGATCTTTTAAGGGGCGGTCCTAGTATTTTGTCACCTTAGCGATAAAATAACGAACAGTTACTCTCATTAAAGCAAAATTATGATCAAATGGAAATAGCTTTACCACATATAGTCATTAAGAGTAAACTTTGCCACTTTGAGGTATGCTCTTAGTACATCAAGGACATATGAGGAAGAAAGCACAAACTAATTTACCCAAAACTAAAAGGAGAGAAACGAGATAGCCAAAAATAGTGGAGGATATGATATGCTTAACATATAGACCTTAAACTGCTAATAATTGTCAAGATGATCCAAACTTTAGAGAGAACAAATTTTTCTCATTCAAGTGCAAAATTACGAGAGAAGGTAGGAATTACGATGTCCATTCTTATGCATATTGTTAGAATTTGTTTGTGACTCGAATTCTTGTTGAGTATTTGATTAGAAATACTATTGGAAGAGTATTGAAAATTGGTAGTAGACTTGAAGATGTCTTGAAATAGTCCAAGATAAATTTGACTCATATTCCATCCCAAATTCTCCACTATTGGTTTTAGCCATTGTATTGAAATTTCACCTTATATTAAACTCTTCATGCATTAATATCCCTAATATTTTAGGGATTCTTTGGTTATAAATATGTGGTGTACAACATATTTTGCAATTGACCAATTGTGTAATTAGCTATTGGTCCAAATAGATCTTTTGTAACCCCTTGCTATTAATTATAGTGAATTTTCTATTTTTGCAAGTGATTCTCTTGGATTTGAATTTTCACGTAAATCTTATTTTCTTTATGATTCATTATTATTATATTATTCTCGTCTTTGTCATTTGGCCTGATTCCCAACAAGCAGTATTAAAGCGATTTGGTATCTTTCTTGTTTCATAACAAAGTGGAACCAGAGCTAGGGTTTTGACGGTTCTTGGAGGGCCAAATTGGTTGTTAAAGCGAGGTTTGAACAAGGATGATTGTTTTAGGGATGGCAAGTATGATATTTGAGATTCCTCTTTTGGATCGCACACCAAATTTTGTTATGACATATTTTTGTTTGGACGTTGGAGGGGGAACAACGTAAGGAGTTGTATCTTGTTGCTCGTGGGGATAATTCAAGAAAATTCGTTAACTCGGATGGAGTTAATTGTGATCTTGTTAATCATGTTGCAAGTGGTGATTCGAGTGGGTTTGATTACTCGACTGGAATTTGTAATGAACGGGATTGGCGCCAAAAGTAGTTTTTCTGATAAGCATGACTTGAATTCAGTTTACAATTGTTGAGTATGTCCGAAGGGGCGTGGTGGAAGAGGTGGAGTAATTTGGTAGAGTGTTTTTTTGGAAAATTTTATTGGAGTTGAAGAGTTAAATTTTTTTATTTGCAATGAAATTCGTATTAAGGTAGAGTTTGTTGGATATGGATTGTGATCCGGATTCTTATTGAGTATTTTGATTAGAAATATTGTTGGAGGAGTAATGAGAGTTCATAGTAGATTTGAAGATGTTTTGAAGAAGTCCAAAGTGAATTTAACTCCTATTTCATCACAAATTCTTCATTATTGGTTTTACTCATTGTATTGAGATTTCACCTTATATTAATCTCTTCATGTATTAATTCTCTTAATATGTTAGAGATTCTTTGATTATAAATATGTTGTATACGATACATATTGGAATTGACTAGTTATCCAATTAGTTATTGGTTCAAAGAGATCATTTGTAACTTCTTACTATTAATTATAGTGAATTCTTCGACATTGCCCGTGGTTTTCTTGAATTTGAATTGTCATGCAAATCTTGTTTTTTTCGTGATCTATTATTTTCCTATTGCTCTTATTATTATTCTCGTATTTATTATTTGGCCAAATTCCCAACAAATGATATCAGAGCGATATCTTGCTTGTTTCACAACACGTATGACAGATATTTCTATACAACACCAGTAGATTGTGATTATATCAGTAGAAATCACACAGAATCCCAGCCTTTACTCTACCATCACATCTCTTGAATTTAGCCCTTTAAACTTAAGAGATATAGAAAAAAGAAGAAGAACACACCTTTATACCTAATGGAGGATGAATTAGTATCTATAGATTTGTATGGGAAACCACTTTTACAATAAGGAAAGGGTCGAAAGACCACTGGAGAAGTAGACAAACTAATATCTGAAGCTTTTTGAGTTTTTCATAATGTTTCTCTATCTCTTGAACCTAGCAACAACGAATAAGAGGAAAGTGAAAACTTTAATTGACAAAATAAACTAATGCACAACTCATTGTCCTCTGATGCAAACCTTGTTAAAGAAATTGTCGAGGCTTTGTTCTCATGAATTCATTGGTCTCGTCATTCCCAGTTCAATGTCTTTTTTTGGAAAATCTATCCCCGGAGGTCGCAAATGAACCGAGAAAAAAAGTACAAAAGAAAAGGAAACAACATAGCCTTCTAAATAGAAAATCTGCTAAGCAAACATGCAAAAAGAAACACTTATTTAGAAACCAAGAAAGAAGTTATAAGTTGCACTTCACATTTGCATATTATCAACTATGTATTGACGTGCTCGAGAAGACCTCAAATTCATTTATTTTTTTCTAGGATTCGTTAAGTAAAAAGGTAATGATTTACCCCTAAAAGTTGAAGAAGAGTTAAGTAGAAAGATAATGCCAGTAAGAATGATACAGATGCAGCCCGACTCTTTGCCAAGTGTGCCACTACTAATTTAAATTTTATTTTTGTTTCTAAAATTATATAAATAAAATAAATATAGAAGATTACATAAGATGAAAACATAACATCTAAAATCACTGCTTGAACCTCACAATCTAAGTTAGTTTGCATAGATGGTAGCAATTGATAGCACAGAAAGTGGAACCAGAAATGAAGATCCATTAGTTTTAAGTTTGATAATGTGAGAGAAAGCAAATCGTGGATAAGAGTTGGTCTCATTTGAAACTTATGTGAGGTCATGCAATACTTGCTATTTTATCGGGTTTCCTTAGAGTATCTTGCACCCTTAGGTCTTCTCTACCTACTTGTGTCTTTAATACTCTTTTGTTTCAAGTCCTTTATGTAAAGTTCGTTTTTGGGTTGTCAATTTTCAGAATGTTTAGATGGAAAGTAGCAGTCAGACTGGTCAATAGGACAACTGCTGATAATATTTTTGTCACGTGCTTGAAATACGTTCCAAGTGTATATAACCAAGTGTATATAAAGACTTGGGGATTGTTATTTTTCACAAAATTATGTGAAATGTTTATGCTGTAATCATTCCGACATAGATGTTAGCAAGATTCTACGGTTTACATTTTGCTTTAAACTCCAAGATAATGGAAACCAAATGATTTCTTTCCATCTCCAATCCAACATTTTACACAGCCCTAACACAAATATTCACTATTTTAGAAGCCATAGACAAAAGTTTAGGGCATCTCCCAGTGAGTAGCAAAAATAGGACACCGGAATATCTCTTCATAAATAAATTAGAAAGTCATATTCAAGGTACACAATGAGAAGCATACATATGGATTTGAAAGCATCTATTCATCCTAAATGAGCTATTAAGAGGTACTTCACTACATTTTCATTTTTAGTAGTTAATAAATCAATTATACCATTCTAGATTACTCAACTTAAACTTATAAACATATAGGCTGCTACAGAAGTCTGTAAAAATTCTACAAAATTTCATACGATCAATTTCTCCACCGGTTTGGTTTAATAATGGCAACACATTGAAGGAATTTACAACTATTTGCATAACAATTGTAACTAAAAGAGGCTTAATCATATCATCTGCAACATAGACAATAAAAAGTGACTTCGATAAAATCAGTTCAAACAAGCCATGTGGCCATGCTACATTATCTATCAATACATTCAGCTAAAATCGCCTCGAATTGAACTAAAACCTGCAAATGTAAATTGTCGTGAATGCAGAAGTTGATCAAGCTCCCAAATCAGCACATGAACCCGTTTCCCTCAATAAAAATGTACATTAAATATAATTAGATACCATACATAGTAAGCATCTTTGCATATTCATAACCAATACAAAATATTAAATCAAATAAAGAAAGATCTAAAACATCTCAAATTTTTTTACAACAGGTCCATGACACATTCTGCATTATTGTTCCCTTTAACTTCTGGAAATAATATCCAAAATTCGCCAAAAAATGTTTATTTTTGTTTATCTTCATCTACGCTTTCTTTACTACATATTATCCATGTTTAATGTGTACAAATTGTAATGATTAGATATCTGCACACACATTTTAAATTCCTCTAATTCATTTATGAATATCAACTGTTTCAACTCATAATTTTCCACTGCAAGCTACATTAGCTTCTTGTTGTCAAGACATGATAACCTCATAAGTTTAATTGGTTAAAGAGTTTTTTTATCAAGATATACTGGATAGTAAATTGTATCAAAAAAAATTTAATGTCTTTTTCTTTCTTTGACTATGTCGAATGCAGGCTAGTCGAGCATACATGTCATCGATGTACCTGTAATATGAGGCCTTCCCAATCCAAAAGGGGATGACTTTATATTCTCCGATTCACTTCCCTTGGTCAAAATGATAAAGTCGAGCAATTCATGATAGTTCCAACTCATGCTTAACCTATTGTACAACCACACTTCGATGTAATCAGTTATAACAGTTACATAATATTTTGATGAGGGAAGGAAAAATAGGTCATTTACCCCCATTCAGAAATCCCTTGGATAGTACAAAATTATGATCCCGAGTTCTTTCGATTGATTTTTCTAGCATTCTTTTAATAATTTTTCTTGCCTCCTCTAATTCATACTCTCCTAGAAATAATAAATTTGGGGTTGTGTGTATACATTATACATCATTCTAATGAATTCTTCGTAGTTTTCTTCCTAAGTGCTTCAGAATTTCTACATGATTCATAAGCCAACAGAAGTTCCCTAAACATGTACAAAATTTGAGCCACCACACTATTTACAAGCAATAAAATATCAGAATTAATTAACGATTTCGAAATTATACCTGAATTTATATCATATCATTTACATTCAAAAGAGCCAAAAAGACAATGAATCATTGTATAATTTTATGGGTGATAAAATGTTAGTTTTTCTTGGCTTTACCTTGTGCTTCTTCCGATCCATAAATAGGTGAAGGCCAAAATTCCCTCTTACTGTTATACACAATTAAATTAATTTTCGTTAGGAAGAGAATCAAGACTGACAAGTTATCATAATATAGTTTGCAATTTGTACCTTTACTTAGGCACTGACGTGAACTTAGATCATCCTTGGATTTACTGGTTAACTACTAAACAAGTTACGTCTATTCAAATTGCTTTGTCAATTAATGGTGTTCTCCTCAGATCAGGCCTGGCATGAGCCCAAGAATTTTACGTTTGTGTTTGTTGCTGAAGCCATCGCAAACATTGTAGACCCATTTATAAAAGTAAAACACCCAATTCTTAATCATTTTTAACATAATGTCCCCTGGTAAACTCGGATGGGAAATATATTTAGATCACTCAATAAAATTCAAATCTACAATTTATTCAAATAGGATACCAACAACTTTTTTACCCAGGGCTCAACACATTACAGAACCACTTCGATCTACTGAATCAATCCTACAGAATCCACTAACTTATACATGAGGATATCTGATATCATCTCAAAAACTCAATCACGACTTAAGATTTATAAAATAAGAAACGGTAAAAAATTCAGAGTTGGCCTACAAAAACTACAATTGGATTCTGCTCTCCCTGACCTATAATTCCACTGGCCTTAGTTCGAATATCCATCACAACAGGAAGAATTGAACAAAGAATACACAATAAGAACATCATTAGAATAGACTTTTGGCGTTTTAGGTTCGACCTCTTAAAAGATCGAACAAAAAAATGAAATGAAATCGAAGATTCAACAATAGAACTCAAAAAATCGAAAGCAGTACACAGAAGAGGAAGAAATAGAAGCAGTGAAGATTATACTTACCTATATATGTCTCAGTTGACTCGGATTCTTTGGAATTTCTTTCTACGATAGCGAGAGTGCCACCGATGTTGAATAGGCTGGCGCTTAAGGATCCCCACTGTTGGAGGAGCAGAACTTGCAAAGAAGGCTAAGCTCGACCCCTCGAGCCTACGTCAGCTGCTTTCTCCCTCAACAAAATTGCCAGTTCTTTGTGGTAATTGTTGCTGCTCCCCTTAGCAGAAAAGTGTCTTCTTCTTACGGTTGAAGAAGTAAGGGTAGATTTCTTCATTGGTAGAGAGAGGAGTGAGTTTTGAGAACGAGCGCTTTGAGATTTCATCTGAGACCTCATATATAAGTCAAAATCCATGAGGAGACCCACATCTCCGCACACGCGGAGATCTACGCGAAGACAAGTCTCCGCGCTGCGGACGCATCTCCGTGCAATTTCTGAATTCTAATTTTTTGTACTACTTTTTTCCTTTCGGACCTTTCTCTTTCCTTCATGGCAAAAATGTGTATAGTCAAACATTTGAGAACGATTGAAATAGATGTCAATTTTCAGTACCTTAAACAATAAGAAAACGATGCATCCAAACAATGAATAACCCAAATCTTGAACAACTAATTTATTATTGAAGACACCCTTCACGAATTTTGAGATTTAAACAATTCTTATGGAAGGAGGAGAAAATGAAAACTTGCCTTACATTGACTATACGAATCCAGCCGTTGGAACTTTAGGAGAAAAGAGATGGATGCAGTTCAAAACTTCGAGTCGAGTTTGAAGATATGAGAGTGGAATGGTCTTCTTTGTTGTTGTCGAAATAAGTTGAACAGTAATAATTAGAGAAGAAATCATGGTGCCACACTTAGTTTAAAAGAGATTAGCCAAACCAAATGATTTATTTCATAGTGTGAAAATTGGCGGAAAATAGTAGAAATACCATCACTTTCCCTCAGTCAATAATTGCGGCTTGTGAGAAATATCAAAATTGTCAAATTTTTTTGTCCTCACATGTAACAGTAAACAGTGAGGAGAAAACACATATGAACAATATTTTTCAAAATCCCTCTTAAGAGATAGTAAATAAAGAAAATAAGTAAAATCCTAAAATGAAATAAAACTAAAATCCTAATTTAAAGCAAAGTGTAAATTATATTCTAATCAATAAAGAAAAAGAAATCCTAGTTAAAAGGAGAAGAAGAAAAAATAGATAAAATATGTTACAACTAGAAATCTTAATATAAAAATTATATTATAAATAACTAACTTTCATCATATTTATAATATGATTGTCCTACATCACAATGTTAAAAAGTTGGGAACATATATGTCATAAATGGAAGGTTGGGGGCATGCTTCCACATTTATTAAAGGTTAGGGATTCCTGAAGTATTTTTACCCTAAAAAAATACCCAAAAGAAATAATTGAAAAATATAACAGAAGAACTTCCCTTCAGCTCTCGCTCTCGCCATTAGAATCCCCTTTTAAATTTTCGACGATCCCAATTCCCAGATGAACATGGAGACAAGAGAAAACAAGAGGAAGAGAAATCAAGAATCATCGGATAGAGAAAAACAAGAAGAATTTGAATCTGATAAATTAGGCAGTTTACCCGACTGTATATTGACTCATATACTTTCTTTGATTGATACGAGGACCGCTGTCCAAACGTCAGTGCTGTCCAAACGCTACAGACTTCTGTGGACTTCATTGCCAAGTCTCAATTTTTACTATTTTGGCAAATCCCGACTTAATTTTACTTCACTAGTTCATCATGTTTTGGGCTGCAGGGACGATACTAATTTGACTGGGTTTCGACTTTCCTTGTACAAGGAAGTGGCCGCAGGTTATATTCGCGACTATATTTCTTACGCGGTTCATCGCAAAGTGCAGAATCTCAGCGTACGTGCTTACACAAAACATAGTCTTATCACGTTGACTAGCTTGTTAAATGCTTCTTCATCGTTGAGAACTTTGCGTCTTAATAATGCGACTTCTTGTAATATCGAGTTACCAAAGTCACTCTCTTTGCAGGAATTAAAAGTTCTTATTCTGAAAAATTTTGTGTTTTCGAGTGAAAATTACAATGTGGATATTTTCTTAGGGTGTCCAAATCTTGAGACGTTGATTCTCAACAAGTGTTTGATTAGGCAACGGGACAACCTTAAGGCATTGAATGTGAATTGTCCAAACCTTAAGAATCTCGAGATAAGGTATTGGAGGAGTGTTTGGGAACATTTTGATGAATATGTGATCAATGTGACTGCACCTAAACTTGTTTCTTTTAAGTTCCAAGGTCATATCCTGAGAGTGAATTTTAAGGGGGATTTGTTGTGTTTAGATGAAGTTTGTGCAGATATATGTTATCCGACTGCATGCAAGACAGTTAATGTGAGACATAGAAGGCGAAGGACGGCTCAAAGTTTTATTTATATGCTTGGCCAGCTATGTAATGTGAAGTCTCTGTTTGTATCATTGAAGACGATTGAGGTATTGAAAATTTCTCTTTACTTGCTTTGACTGCCTAAAAATGAAATGGGAGTATATCGGGATTCTATTAAATCTTGTTTGTTTTTCGATGTGTAAAATATTCATTGAACAAGCAAGTTTACAGTTGATGAACCCTTCAATATTGAAGTGAAAGTCGATCTTTTTATCGAAGAACTTCTTTTGTTCTAATCCGCCATTGCTAGTAGTTCCATTTTGTAGTGTATCCGATTAATAAAGAGTAACATTTTAATTCAATTAGAGTTCTGTGGAAAATTATGAGAAACAATTCTGATAACTAACATTTTGTATTTCTAAATGTGGCTAGGCTCTATCTTCCATTCCTAATTTTCGAAAATTTCCTATACCTTCCATATTTCGGAAATTAAGGTATATAAAGTTCACAGTGGAGGATAAATACACAGAGATGAATGCATCCATTGATACTGTTGCACAATTGTTGAAGCAGGCGAAGACTAAGTTTCTGGTATTCAGTCTTACTAAGGTACTGTTCCTTTCTTGAGTAGTAATATTTTGAAATTCATTTACGTTGTACTCTGCTGAATAGCTATCGAATCAAGTATAATACGTGCTCCATTTCATTTGCATTCTTTACATAATTTTAGATGAACATGAACCATGAATTCAACAACGTAATTGTGCATCTTTTTACTAAACCTTAAAACAAACTCATGAACCAATATAAGTTTGAAGGCCACATTGTGCCGTTAAATTTTGCTGATGCCAATCAATTTGCAGGAGCAGCTTCTCTCAATAAATGTGAAGCCTCCACCGATGAAATTGAGGCATAAGGATGCAACCCCGATCACTATACCAACACACCTGATGTCTCATATATTAGAAAGCTCTCCTAGTGCAGAAGTCTTAGTAATTGAATTACCAAAGGTACTTCTTTTTCCAATGGAGCGAGTTTAAAGCAGGGGAAGTTTATTAATTTAATGATTAAGTGCAATTTTTCGTATTTTGATTTCAGGCAGCATCAGACCAAAGGCTAGTAGAAAGAGGTATGTTGAGATAAATGGCGTATTGGAATGCGAGCATAACATAGAAAAAAGTTCGTCTCATTTTGTAGAAATCACGTGTTTATGAAGAATATATGTAGGAACATAGATGCAGTGTGCACATTGTGAACCCCATATTTCATTTCAGAACCAAACTTTTGAGGTATTAGATAAGTTTGAACACTACTCAAATGAAAACCAAGAATATGTTATTGAAGACCAGCCTGTTTAGTCATAAGAATGCGCCGCCTTCGACCAATCCAAGTAGTCATCCACGGAGAATCTCCCGAAGTCACTCTGTAAGCCGCGCTAGAATACAATTTTCGAGCTCCATAATCGTCTTCATAGGCCCTTAGAACAAGATACTCAAAACCCCAAATTGCAGCAAGTATATCACAGGCTTTTAGCAATGTGGTGGCAACCTTTTGCCTTCTGTGATTTTTAGACATCATTCAGTAACAAATCAAAAACCTGCATTATGGTTACTTTTTGTTATTCTAGATTAACTTGAGAGAAATTCTTGCCTGAATTTGTTTAGTACAGCAATTCCTGACACGTAAAGATATTCTTCTGCCCCCGGGAGGTGTTGAAGAACAGATTCTTCCCTCTGGACAGTGACATCGACTACTCCTACAAGCTCTTTCTGTGAATTACCGGTATCAGTTAAAGGCTCCGCGACCAAACAAGCGTACCTGTTCATCATAGAAATTTGTTTGTCGTTGAATTAGCAGAATTTTCAGTACCAGGAATTCTATAGAAAAATGCCATACAACTAGCAGAGAGAGGTAGCATTATTAGCTAATTTACCTGTCCGATGGTGAGTTCCTAAGTCTGTAAAGAAGGCCTGAAAGCACTTCAGCCTGTATGCAGCATGAATTTGACCAAAAATGTATTAAAAATTAAAAAATCATCATATTTTATTCGAGAAAAGGAATTCGTACTGTGTTTCTTGAGTAAAATCATTACCTGGAAGAATTCGAGGAACATATCATTGAACAAAATGACAGGCTCGTGGAATGCTTCAGCTTGAACTTTGGCAACTTTCTTCATTTCTTCTTCTGTCTCAACCATTCTCCTCACTTGCCAGTTGTTGTCCCTAACAATACTCTCGTAATACGTTCCTTCGAAATCCTGTTGTCGAGCAGAGAACTCCGCTTGCTGATCAGAAGATGATGGTGATGAGGTTGAAGAAGTACAACAGTGTAACCTTCTATTTTTCTTGAATATTTGCTTGTCGAGCCTCGAATAGTGTTTTACATCTCTATATCTCCAATAGAGTTCTCTCTGTGACCCTTTGAAAACATTTGATTGATTCAGATATTGTAAATGAGCCATATCCTAAACAATTTGAAACAATTTGATGTAAAGCATGTGAAGCAAAATGCATGAAAAATAGAGGAGTCGTCCTCGACCGTGAGGTCATAACCTCTAGTTGGGCTTGCGACTATCACATACAACCTTTTAGTCGAGTCATCTCTTAAGCGTATCAGGGCGATCTCGACTATTACCAAATTGTTTGTATACTATAAAAAATCGTAATAATATGTTAACAATGGGACAAAATGGAAAGATAAGATTATTATGATGCAAGTGGCTGTGCCTTTTCATCTCAGAATATTGTGGGGACCCTCTTAATTTTCCTAGCCATAAATTTGTGACATTTAGATTGAAGACAGCAGGATGACACGTGTCCTTGTTAACTAGCTCTTTGTTATTTTTCTTGACTCGAATACTTATGGGCCATTGGACGATCATGAGCAAACTTTACTGGGCCCAAAATTGGGTATTTGGAATTTGGGCTCTATGTCTATTGTGCCCAATCGTCTGTTTAGCATGGAAGTTTCTGATGCATTATCCTACATAAATAAAAGAATCACTTAGTGGTTACTGTTCATAAGCCGAGCCGAGCCAAATGGCTTTATGGCTTGGCTCGGCTCGACTAAGTCGTTTTGTTTTTTAAAATTTTTTACGTTTGATTTAGTATTTTAAG
>CAIGRP010007973.1:0-22261 GCA_903798385.1 Fraxinus cuspidata
AATTATTATTATTAAACACAGAAGCTGGGGCCGCCCCCAAAAAAATAGAATCAACGATCGCCCGCTACGGTTGGAAATCTGTAGCGGCGTCAAACTGCAGCAGCGCAACGCTATCAGCAGCGCCGACTGCTGCACCCAGCGGTGGCAGCGCCAGTTTCACCCGCCGGCGCCGCCCCAAAGTAAAATTATTATTATTATTATTATTAAATAAGCTTAAATCTGAAACCTTAACTATAAGTTGAAAAATTTTCGAATTTAACAAAGTAAATTCGGATTGCTAAATTCGAAAATAAATAAATAATCGCAAGAACGAAATTAAAATTTCAAATTATTATTATTAAACACAGAAGCCGGGGCCGCCCCCAAAAAAATAGAATCAACGATTGCCCGCTACGGTTGGAAATCTGCAGCGGCGTCAAACTGCAGCAGCGCAACTCTATCAGCAGCGCCGACTGCTGCACCCAGCGGTGGCAGCGCCAGTTTCACCCGCCGGCGCCGCCCCAAAGAAAAATTATTATTATTATTATTATTATTATTAAATAAGCTTAAATCTGAAACCTTAACTATAAGTTGAAAAATTTTCTAATTTAACAAAGTAAATTCGGATTGCTAAATTCGAAAATAAATAAATAGTCGCAAGAACGAAATTAAAATTTCGAATTTCGATTCTCAATAATTCAACATAAAGAGGTTCTGATACCACTTGTTGAAACTTTTCCAAGAAACTTAAACTTTATAAATTCGCCAAGATTTTCATGTCAAATCACCAAAAAATTAATTAACGCGGAACATACATTGATCAATTGATTTGTGTCTTGAATCTTGATCTTTAATTTAATTGTTCCAACATTTTTCTTCATTCTCGATTGTGGGTTTATGGATCTTTCTCTTGAATATGTTTTCTCTTGTATTCTTGTGTTGATGAGATGACACAAAGAATGAGAAATTCAATATATGAATTGTGGACCATAACCTTATATATAATTTCATATGTATTCGATTTATCATCAAATACAAACCCTAATGGATCCGGTCTCTACACATATAGTCTGGCCCACACTTTATTTAGATATCCAAAACCCAATTACTTAATTCTTTATTAAATCACTTTAATTTTGACTTAACTTTAAAATAACACTTATATACAATTAATTTCTTATGTAGGCCCACATGACAAATTGAATAATTTCCCAACAACAATTAAAGGTCACAAGTAAGATTACATACTGAGAATTAAAGCTCACAATTAAGGTCAAATACGAAGGATTATAGACCTCACTCACAATTATGCAAGAACTCAAAATCTTGAAGTCAAGTCGTGACATTATATGGACAATTAGAGGTCACAAAAAGTTAATTAGAATTTCAGGTTCTGCAAAGTCACAATATTTAAATTGAAAATTTCATATAAAATGACAATGATATTGAAATTTGATAATTCCAGACGGTAATATCATGAAAATTCGATCACTATCTTCCATTTGTTTATCATAATCTGTCCAAGTAAATTTAATGAATGCTAACCCAACTTTGATTTATATTACTACTTTCTCATCGTACAACAAAACATAATTCGTCGCTCATCCATCTATCCACTTTCTCATCGTACAACAAAAAATAATTCGTCGATCATCCATCTATCCAATTACTTACCATATGCTCACCCATCTCATCTCCAAGTGCCACGAGGGTGACGAAATCCCACGTGGCACAAATCAAACGTGAAATGAAATCAAGCCAGTTTACAGTCTCGCCGCCTTTATCAAATAACTCAGCCGGAATCCCCGCCTCCGCCTCTGTACACTCCACCAAAACGACCAACCAGTATGTCAACTCAGCTATCACCTCCCATCGGCCTAACTTCCCCACCAGATGCTTCATCGTTAACTTCTTCAGTAACTCCTCATCCGCCACACACCACTCCCTTTCCCCCATCTTTCTCCAAATTTACAGAAGAACCATTATAATTCTCCTCACTTTTCTCCTAATTTATCAATGCATCAGCAACATTCATTGATTTCCCCAAACATCCATCAAATTTTACAGCATCTTCTGGCGATGTCTTAAGCATTTTCTTCGGTTTCCAATTGATTTTGTAACTTATTTCAATGGGAATTCCGGCTGAAAATGGAATGAATTTGATGGGCCTAGAAGAAGGGAAATAGAAATCCATAAGAGAGTGAATTTGATGGGTTCAAAATTGAAGTAAATTAATACAAGACTGAAAACGGAATTGAAATCTGGGTCTACTCTCTGGGGTAATGGCTTTGGTTGGGATTTTAATCTGGGTTTGCTGTCATATTCATGGAGGAACTCTATGGTCAAAATTCGAGACTCACAGAGAGTAGAGGAGAGAAGAGGTCTATTGTTGCCATTTCATGTGCGCCATAACCTGATTTCAATTCATGCCTGATTTGTGTCACGAGGAATTTCCGTCCGCCACGTGGCACATTCGCTTAGTTTAGGTAGACGGGAGTGTCGGGAATTTACTTATTCATATACATCAAAAAATAAAACATATTTCAATTATCACCAAAGATCTGCTTTGTGTTTAGATATAATACATTTGATGAATTCAATGAGCTCTTTTCATTTTCTTGAACTCGAATGATCACGATCTACAATCAAAGTTGTCTAATTGTCTAGCCTCCAACAGTAATCCACACAAAGAACAAGAATGACGACTGAAATTTTCTTTTCTTGTGCTAGCAAGAATAATGAATTTTTTTCCACAGTTTTCAAACCCTAACAGCCTATTAATATAAGTTCAAGCGGATTTTACTCGTCTCTTAAACTTAACCCGATCCAATATTTAATTAATCAAATTAATTAAATTTGGTCCATGAATTAATTAATTAATTAGTTCAAGCCTATTAATAAGCAACACAATTAATTAATTGTCCAACACTTGCTAATTAATTAATTAGCGAATCTCATTCTTCTAATTTCCTTTTGTGTGTGACCCATCAGGTTCCTGATCACGATACCCAACGACGTGAATTATTATTTTGATCTAATCAAAATTGATAAATTAAAATACCACTTTTTAATTTATCATTAATTCACATTCTCCATCCTAGATTAAGATCTAGCAATGTGTTAGGACAATACATGTGACGAAAAATGTCACGTGGTATGACAAAATCAAACTAGTTCATTTATCGTGAAACTATAATTCTTTGTCAATATGATCCGATCAATTACTAGATATAGATGTGTGTCAATCTCAATTATCGATCATATCTTTCATCTCACTATTAAGTCAATGTAAGTTGAAAACTCATTTCCGACTTATGAATACAAGTTGACCAAATATTTCATTATCAACTTAACTGAATAAGAAATAGATTATAATCTCTTACTATCTAAAGTGACGAATTCTCTATTGATCATTCACAACATTCATATGAATCTTGACATATTCGAACGGTGCTATATTAACGACTTGTGGCAGAGCAACATTCAACATCACCAAATTATGACCGTCCTCATATAAGGCACTATGATGATCTCAAGTCAAATGATCAATTCCAAGATTAACCACTAACACTCAGATAGTTATCCATATGAAATTTCCCCAGTGGGTATCCAGTGTTTTGTTCTATAATAAAATATCTACGTATTCATTTAAGTGTCATCATACTTTATATTGTGAGATCAGTTACTTACTTCACAAGTAAGAAATGCCAGACGTGATGATTTATCCGTAATAATGATATACGTATCTCGTTATTACTTACGACCACAGATAATTTAAGATTCAATCATATTTTAATTTGCATCTCACAATCACAATTTCTTGTGAAGTGACGAATTCTCTATTGATCATTCACAACATTCATATGATTCTTGACATATTCGAACGGTGCTGTATTAACGACTTGTGGCAGAGCAACATCCAACATCACCAAATTATGACTGTCCTCATATAAGGCACTATGATGATCTCAAGTCAAATGATCAATTTCAAGATTAACCACTAACACTCAGATAGTTATCCATATGAAATTTCCCCAGTGGGTATCCAGTGTTTTGTTCTATAACAAAATATCTACGTATTCATTTAAGTGTCATCATACTTTATATTGTGAGATCAGTTACTTACTTTACAAGTAAGAAATGCCAGACGTGATGGTTTATCCGTAATAACGATATACGTATCTCGTTATTACTTACGACCACAGATAATTTAAGATTCAATCATATTGTAATTTACTAGAGTGTTAGTGTTAAAGAACACATTAACAAATTGCAAAAATTTAAATCTACAGGCTCTATAATTTATTAGAAAAGTAATATAAATAAATAATAGATTTTTCCTTAAAAAATGCATTAAACATATTAAAAGTTACAACCTAAATCAATCGTATCTATGGCATAACACTTACACAGAGATGAGATGAGTGAGCAACTGGTAAGTAATTGGATAGATGGATGAGCAACGAGTTATGTTTTATTGTTTGATGAGTAAATAGTAACGTAAATCAAAGTTTGGTGAGCATTTATTAAATTTACTATAATTTGTCCGAAGATTGAGAAGAATGGTGTAATTAATTTCCATATTCCAACTTTGTTGACAATGATTGTTGAGGACATTTACTATTTTTCAGCGACTTTTTCCCCATAATTTGATGACCGAATCAAGTTGGCGAAGAAATGGGACGATTGTATAGAAGATTTTTTTGAGAATATTTGGGAAATTTTTGCATCCCTTTTCAATGAGGAACTACAACCGGATTTTTAAGAAATAGTTGCTTTAATTTTGGGAAGATTTAGCTGCATATGTTTCAGGAAAATGCCACAATACTTGTTTTCCAATAATTTTCTCCTCGACCATATTTTTCAAATTGTAACTTTAATTGGATTTATAATCTATATATCTGTTTTTCCTTAAATTTAAAGAACGGATTAACTCTCTTTTAGTTCTCGACTCAATGTCTGTATTACTCGGTTAGGCCTGCTAAGCTTTCCGGGTTATTTGAAGCAAACAAAACTTATAAATGCTTGCATATGGTGAATTCTGACTAAGCAGAAGTTTTTGATAACCTACATTCTCGAGAGGAGGTTTGAAGTGAAGGGCTATAGCCTACATGTGTACGGATTGATTTGATATTGTTGTGCTTTTAAGAGAATCAACTAAGTGTTTGATAAACTTTGTTTTGAAATTGTTGTATGTATCAAACTGAGCATTTTAATGTTTGATAAATAAAGGTAATTTATTTTCGTGGCGGTACATAATTTCTAAATAAAAATTGATTGTAATGATGTTGGGGGTGTGAGAAAGATGAAATTTTCTTTTTTCTTTTTTATTTTTTAATAAAGGTTTTTCCTTTTTTTTTCTCTATTTTTTCAAAATTCCTTTTTTTTTATAGATTTTTAATTATGCTTTTTAAAAATGATCATTTTTCCCTTTTTCAAAAATAGTCAAATTTCAGTAAAACATTGAAATTGTTTTCCGTTCAAAGGTCCTGCTTCTTTATTAGGGACTTTACAGCCTAAAATGAAAGGTTTAGGACCTATTTGAAATTTTCTAAATGGTGAGGACCCATATGCAACTTTTCTTAAATATTATTTCCTAAACTGTGACGCAACTTTGGCCGTTTCGTTATCAATGTATTTTGAACATCTTTCGATATACAAATAAAAAAAAAAAAAAGGATCCGTTTTTCTCACCCAACTCTCTTCACCTTTCTTCCTTCCACTGTCCAAATAATTCTCTGCGCCCAAGAAATAGGGTTCCTAGTTTCACATCTCATTACCCAAACCACCAATAATTGTGCATTACTTTAAAATCCCATATTTTTTCTTTTTTCCTCGCAGTGTATAATTTGTTATGGTTGAGCTTCAATCTCAACCCCAAATGCAATTAATCAACAGTTACATATCAGACGAAAAAAACCAGTAGATTAATTGTAATAAAGAAGTCGATTACATTTATTAAATATGAAAATGGAAATGAAAGAAGATAGAATTGGAGAGAAGGGATATCATGCACAATATTCACTCTCTCTTCTGATTTTCTATCTAATAGTTATAACAAAATTCAACAGCCTCGGAAGAAAGTGAAAATGCGTTTTTACTTTTTCTAATATCTGGTTTAATTTAAACGACGCCTTACCTCTCTAATTAAATTATGCCGTCTCCTAATTAAAATATCAGTTAAAATCATCGGCTGCTTCTTCTTTCTCCTTCGTTTTCCTTACTCTAGAATTCCTCCTCTTCCCTCCCCAATCTAGCTGACGTCCTTTCTTCTCTTCATAACATCCCCCTTTAGGATAACCTTGTCCACAAGGTTGAAATTCTAGAAATTTAGCCTGCACTTCTGTTGGAAAATGAATATAATGATTAACTTTGTCATAAATTTTGAGTGGGACCGTTTGGTTATTTTGGAAGATCAATATTTATTTGTGTTCCTCTCCGTGAGAATATCGAAATCATATATGTACTTGCCAAAAATGATGTTCGAGTGAATAAAAAATTGGAGCTTAAAATAATGCATTGGAAAATGTTTTTTGTGGAAGGGAAATTAATTTAAAGTTATCCTACATAGTAAAATAGATAAATACATGACTACTTTAAATATAATTGCACTTTAGAAGAGTGTAATCATATGTAACATAAATGCTCTCTCCACGTGCACGTGCAGTGGGGGTGCAAATCACTAACCGAAATAGGTTTCGAACCTTAAACTTATGTGCAGACGCGACCCGCGTACACGAATATCGGACCGGATTGACAAAAAAATTGGCCCTTAGGAGGGTTCATGTTTTGCCTTTATTTTTCCTAAAACCTTTCAAATTATTTTAACTCCTGAAACTCATGTGATTATGCATGTGTTAATGGAGAGATTAACAGCCGGATTAATGGTAGTTAATAACATAACTCTTAGTTGTTAATTCTCTATTATAGTTTATTTATTCAGTCATCTTCCTTCATTACATACACACGGAGAAAATTATTTTTCTGCATAGAAAAATAATATTTTTTCGGTCTACATTCATAATTTATTTTCTGTTAAGATCTTGGTGATAGTGTTTAGATACTAAGTTCGTCGGAGTAGTATCTGTAGTGCTCAGACTCTACTGGTTCTTGAGTTGTATACTGAGAAACGAACGCTCGAATTAAACATCAAGCACATACGGTGAAAGGGCGAATCTGTTTAAGGAAATTATGTTCACACAGATATCGGTTCATTCTATTAATTTTTTTTAAAAGTAATTTAGATTACTTGTTATGTTTTATTGTAATTAATAAATTATTTGATTTATAATAATTTATATTCGGTTAGCTAGAGTTCGGTATGTGTTGCAAATTCGGTATGTGCGCATCCAATATGTGCAAATCCGGTATGTTTAAATTCGGTATGTGTTACAGATCCGGTATGTGAAAATCCGATATGTGTTGCAAATTCGGTATGTGTCCATCCGGTATTTGTTAAGCCGGTATTCGTTCACTATTATTATTTAATCTAACAATCTTAAAACATATTTATAACATACAAGTTTGTGTTGGTTTATTGAGAACTAATATTTGTTTGATTTTTAGAAATGACAACCGAACCAATCAATATAGATGTGGTCTCTAAAAACTCGGCTATGGGTTCTGTTGTGCCCCAAGTGTCAAGTTTTGTTGTGACTCAAGAGCCAAGTTCTGCTATGGCTAAATTACCAAGCTATGCTATGAGCCAGACCGTGGCTCAACCAACTGGCCATGCCGTTACTGTTTCGGTTAATCATGGAGAAAATTTAATGGCTTGAATTTCAAAAGGTAGCAACAGAAAATGTTGTTATACCTTACCACCTTGAACTTTATGAGGTTCTTGACTGAAACTGCTCTTAAAGTTAAAGGGGGTGAGGAAGATGTTCAAGCTATTAGCGCACTTGATGCGTGAAAATATTCGGATTTTTATGCCGTAACTACATCATGAACTGTTTAGCAGACTCGCTATACAATGTGTATAGTACTATGAAAACTACTAAAGAGCTGTGGGAGTTATTGGATCGGAAATATAAGACTGAGGATGCCGGTGCCAAGAAATTCTTTCTCGACCGATTCTTGGACCACAAGATGGTGGACTCCAACATAGTAGTCAGTTAAGTGCAAGAACTCCAAGTGATTCTTCATGAGATTCATGCTGAAGGGATGATTTTGAGTGAAACTTTCCAAGTGACTGCAATTATTGAAAAATTGCCTCCCGCGTAGAAAGATTTATAAAATTATCTTAAGCACAAGAGAAAGGAAATAAACGTTGAAAAACTGATTGTTAGATTTCGAATTGAAGAAGACAATAGAAGTTTTAAAATAAGGGGTTCAATCCTATTGTGGTTAAAGCCAATTTTTTTTAGTACGGTCAAAGTTCTAAGGCAATCAAGAACAAGTCTAGGACATCTAGTGGCAAATGTGCTAAGCTGGGACCGAATAGGGCCATTTTGAAGAAGAAATTTCAAGAAAAATGCTTCAATTCTAATTAGGTAGGCCCTAAGTCTTCTGAGTGCAGATTACCAAAAAAGAATAATAAAAAAGAAGCAAATGTTGTTGATTACATGGAACATGATGTGTCGAAGATGAATCTCGCAGTCGTTATTTTTGAAGTGAATATGGTGGGTTCTAACCCAAAGAGTGGTGGATTGATACTGGTACTACAAGGCATGCGTGCTCTGATAAAGAGTTGTTTGCTTCATTCGAAGAAATTGAGAACGTGGAGAAGTTGTTCATGGAAAATTCAACAACTTCTGGAATCAAGGGTCAAGGAAAAGTTATTTTGAAGATGACTTCGGGGAAATAGCTGATTCGTAACAATGTTGTATGTGCTGAAAATTCACAAGAACTTAGTGTATGGGTCGCTTTTGAATAAGCATGGTTTTCCATATTGTATTTGAGTCAGATAAAGTTATTTTTCCAAAAATTGGAATGTTTATCGAAAAATGTTATGTTTCCGATGGCATGTTTAAGCTTAATGTAACGGTTGTGAAGTCGAAGATTAATAAAGTTAATTCTTCTGCTTACTTGATTGAGCCTTCCAATTTGTGGTATGGTAGACTAGGACATGTTAATTATGATACATTGCGTAGATTAATTTTCTTAAACTGCATACGGGGATTCCATATTGATTCTAAACACAAGTGCGAAACTTGTGTTGAGACCAAATTGACAAGGTCCTCATTTCAGTCAATTGAACGGAATACGTAAACACTTGATTTAATTCACAGCCACGTATGTGATTTAAAACTTGTACAAATAAGAGGTGATAATACGTACTTCATTACTTTTGTAGACGACATCACAAATATTGTTATGTGTATCTTCTTAAAAATAAGGACGAAGTTATAGATAAATTTATTCTCTATAAGAATGAAGTTAAAAACTAATACATAATAGTCACCATCTATCTAAAAACAAAGGCGAGAGTGTCTTTCAAGTAAAATACTCTAAAATTATTGGAAGTCTGATGTACTTGATAAGTTGTACAAGACCAGAAATAGCCTACACAGTTAGTAAACTGAGTAGATACATGAGTAATATAGGAGTTGACCACTGGAAATGAATAGTAAGAGTACTAAGGTACTTAAGATATACTCGTAATTTTGGACTGCACTATATCTGATATCCAGCAGTCATTGAAGGATATAGTGATGCAAATTGGATATCTAATATAAAGACTCCAAATCCATTAGTGGATTTATGTTCACATTGGATGTGCAGCTATGTCTTAGAAATCATCTAAATAAATCGTTATAACTAGATCTACCATGGAATCTGAGTTCATAGCTCTAGATAAATGTGGTAAACAAGTTGAGTGGTTACACAACTTCTTAGAAGATATTCCAAGATTGCCAAAACATGTGCCAGCAATTTGCATATATTGTGATAGTTAATCAGCAATTGGAAGGGCACATAGTAACATATACAATTGTAAGTCTAGACATATACGTCGTAGACACAATACCGTAAGACAACTATTCTCAACTGGAGTTATCTCTATAGATTATGTAAGGTCAAATGACAACATTGCGAATCCGCTAACCAAATGATTAAATAGAGTGTTAGTTGAAAAATTATCAAAATGAATGAGACTTAAGCCCTTGACCTAATAAATTAATACAAAGGGAACACAACCTAGTTGACTGGAGATCCCAAGATATAGGTTCAAAAGGACAACCTAATTGTAAAGACTTAATTGAATCACTGTAGGGGATGTTACCTCATGTCCATTCCACTAGTTGACTGGAGATCCCAAGATATAGGTTCAAAAGGACAACCTAATTGTAAAGACTTAATTGAATCACTGTAGTGGATGTTACCTCATGTCCATTCCTATGATGCAACGGTGATGCTCGTAAGGATGAAAGATAAGCAGTAAGCTTTTAATAATTCTTATGTGTCGAAAAAGGAGAAAAATAATGCGGGTTACTTGGAATAAAAAATTAACTATGTAAGAGAGAAGTTATGCCACTTCTAAGAGAATTGTGTGGAGCTCAATTATTAGGAACTCTCGCAGAACCATGCATATGTTTATGGCTAAAACGAACATAACAGTGAGAATTGAATTGTGTCAGGAAGAATCCTGTGTAAAGTATATCATCTTTTACATAAAAGACAGAATAGTTGAAGGACATCGTGTATACTAGTCAGCAAGTAAAGTAAATATACTTCAACAATGGAAGGTTCAAAGAGTAATACCTACCTATCCTATGCAAATTTCAACCGTTGAACTATATCACGAAGTCTTTATGTCTTCTTTTATATATCTCTCAATTTTCATTCATGTGGGGGATTATTGGAAAATGAATATAATACCCGACTTTGGTATAAATTCTGAGTGTGACCCCGTTTGGTTATTTTGGAAGATCAAAATTGATTTGTGTTCTCTTCCGTGAAAACATCAAAATCATATATTTAATTGCCAAAAATGATGCTCGGATGAATGAAAAATTGGAGCTCAAATTAATGCACTGGAAAAGGTTTTGTGTTGAAGAGAAACTAATTTAAAGTTATCCCACACAGGAAAATAGATAAAGATATGACTACTTTAAAGATGATTATACTTTAGAAGGGCGTAATCATGTGTAGTATATAGGTGCTCCACGTGCACACATAAGGGTGTAAATTATGGACCAAAATAGGTCTCGAACCTTGAACTTGTGTGCGGGCATGACCCGCGAACACAAATATCGGACCGAATTGGAAAAAAAATTGGCTCTTAGGATCGGACCGAATTGACAAAAAAATTGGCTCTTAGGAGGGTCCACGTTTTGTCTTTATTTTTTTCCTAAAACCTTTCAAATTCTTTTAACTCCTGAAACTCATGTGATTATGTTTGTTTTAATGGAGAGATTAACATTCGGATTAATCGTAGTTAATAATATAACCCCGGGCTGTTAATTCTTCATTACAGTATATTTATTCAGCCATCTTCATCCATTGCATACACAAGAAGAAAATTATTTTTCTGCATAGAAAAAGAAATTTTTTCCAGTCTGTGTGCATAATTTATTTACTGTTAAGATCTTTGTGAAAGTGTTTAGATACTAAGTGAGTTCATCAAAGTAGTATTTGCAGTGCTCAAACTCTACTGCTTTTTTCGTTGTATCCTAGAAAGCGGACGCTCTAATTAAACCTCAAGTACGTACGGTGAGGGAACGAATCTGCTTTAAGGAAACCGTGTTCACACATGCCTCGGTTCATTCTATTAATTTTTTTTAAAAAAAATTTAGATTACTTGTTCTGTTTTATTGTAATTAATAAATTATTTGATTTATAATAATTTATATTTGGTAAGCTAGTGTCCGATTTGTGCAAATTCGGTATGTGTAAATTCGGTATGTGTTGCAAATTCGGTATGTGTCCATCCAATATTTGTCAAGCCGGTATTTGTTAAGCTGGTATTCGTTCACTATTATTATTTAAATTAACAACTTCTTCTGACCTTTCCCAAGTAGTGTCTTCTAGGGTAGATCCTTTCCAGTATACTAGCTCCTGAGTGATGGCTCGACCATTCATATTAACCAGCCTTCTGTATAGGATTCGCAATGACTGTATGTGTTCATCCTACCTTTGTAGAACTCTAAAAGTGCATATATCGGGACTTTTTTCTTCCCAAGCTTCTTCTTCTTCAATAAGGAAACATGAATGATGGGGTAAAATTAGAGCTGTAGCCGACAATTCCAACTTATAAGCCACCTTCCCAAATCTCTGTTTCACTTTGTAAGGTCCATAATATTTTGCAGACAGTTTCCTGTTGGTTATTCTAGATATGGTCTGTTGAGCATAAGGACGTAGTTTTAGGTATACCCAATCCCTTATCTGGAATTCCCTCTCACTTCTATGTTTATATGCATAATACTTCATTTTGGCTTTGGTTTGAGCTAGATTTTTAATTAGCACTGTGTCCAATCTATGCCTTTCTTGCAATACTTCCTCCACTGATGCAATATTGGCCTCCTAATATGGTTCCAAAGCTAGTTGTGGGGGTTTAATACCATACAATGCCTCAAATGGTGTCATTTTAATGGATGTGTATAGTGTTATGTTGTACCACCATTCAGTAGTCAAACTGATCCACTTATTCCACTGCTCAGCTTGTTTGTAAACCATGCACCTAAGATACATTTCAAGGCATTGATTTAGCCTCTCAGTTTGTCCATCAGTTAATGGATGGTAGGCAAACCTTAATTGCAATTTGACTCCTAGTTGTGTGAACAATTCCTGCTAAAATTCACTTGTGAAGATCTAATCCCTATCTATGACAATACTCTGAGGCATTCTATGTAATTTGTAGTTGTTATCCAAGGACAACTTTACAATAGATGGAGATGAGAATGGATGTGCTAGTGTTAGGGAGTGTGTATATTTGGTCAATATGTCTACTAATACCAATATGATAGTTTTTGCTTTAGAAGTAGGTAATCCTTTATTGAAGTCCATGGAAATATGGCTCCAAGCATAATGTGGTACTGGCAAGGGTTGCAATAAACCTGAGTAGGCCATGTGTTCTCCCTTACACCTCTAGCATCTGTTACATTCCAGGACTTTCTGTTTAATGTACTTGCTTACCCTAGATAAAAAAGTACTGCTTGGTCCTATGGATACTAACATGTACTCTTGAATGTCCATCTTCTTGTGAAGAATGAATAGCTGCTATCAGTTTCTTCCTTACTCCCATACATAAATCAATGTAGATTCTAGATTTGTATTTGATTAATCCATTCAAGAAGTGGTAATATGGTTCTGGATTATTGTTGAGCAACAAGGTAGATTTTTTTTTTTCAAATTCCCTATCCCTTTGATAACTAGCAATTACTTATCCAATCCGTACTAGTGTGACCTTCAGTTATTGCTACACATTCAATATCTTTTCCCTCTTTCCTAGATAGAGCATCTGCCTTTTTGTTGTCCACTTCCTTTTGATAATGTATTTCATAGCTAAGCCCCAAAAGTTTGGACCGTTATTTCTATTGTAGTAGAGTAGTAATCCTTTGCTCCAGCGGGTACTTGAGTGATTGGGAGTCGATTTTGATAATGAAATGGTGGCCTTCAAAATAATGTCTCTATTTTTCCATAGCCGTTAATAAAGCTGGAAATTCTTTTTCATAGATTGATAAGCTCAAATTCTTGTTGTTGATGCCTTTATTCAAGTAGGCTATTGGCCTTTGTCCTTCATCAATACAACCCTAATTCCTCTATAACATACATCAGTTTAAACTATAAATGGCATAAAAAAATCCAGTAATGCTAACACATGTGTAGTACTCGTAGCATTCTTCAAATCTTGGAAAGCTAACTCAGAAGCCTCACTCAAATTGGAGTTTTCCTTTTTTAGTAAATCAGTTAGAGGCATGACCATGGCTCCATACCCTCTCGCAAATCGCCTATAGTACCCAGTTAGGCCTAGGAACCCCCTCAACTGCTTGACATTGGTTGGTTTTGGCCATTCTTACATTGCCACTATCTTGGAAGGATCAGCTGCTGCTCATTCTGTAGAGATGATATGGCCTAGGTATTCTATTTTGAATTGCCCTAAAGAGCACTTGCTTTCCTTAGCATATAGCTGGTGTTTTTTATGAAGTTCAAGCACTACAGTAACATGCTTACAATGGTCTAAAGTTAGGACTATAGACTAGTATATCATCAAAGAACACCATGACAAACGTCTTAAGATGCTTCTTGAATAGCCCATTCCTTATGTATTGAAATGTAGCAGTGGCATTTGTAAGTTCAAATAGCATTACTCTGAATTCATAAAGGCAATCATAGGTTTTAAACGCTATTTTATGGTTATCATCATTTGCTACTCTGATTTAGTGATACCCAACCCTCAAATCAATCTTTGTGAACCACTTTGCCACCTCAACTCATCCAACAATTTATCAATTAGTGGCATAAGGTATTTGTCTTTAATTGTAATACTATTCAACTATCAAAAGTCTGCACAAAACTTCTAGGTTCTATCATTTTTCTTAACTAGCGGTACACAAGAAGCATAAGGGTTGTTACTTGGTTGTATTATCCCAGTTTCTTTCATTTCCTTGACCATTCTCTCAATCACTCGCTTTTGGATATAAAGACATCTATATGGCTCGATCTTAAATGGTTATGCTCCTTCCTTCAATAGTACATGGTGATCATTGAACTTGGGTGGTGGAAACCATTTTGGTTCCAAGAAGATCATGGAAAATTGATTCACCACAGCCCTAAGTTTAGTTGGGATAGGTTCTCGTTCATTCTCAGTTATGGCATCTGAGCCATCAACCTATATGGCTGATTCTTGAACCAATCCTTCTTTTCAGTATCAATCATCATTTGGAATTCTTCCTTGATAGCTTCAATTTTTAGTTCCATTTTTGTACCCTCATGAGTGAAGGTAATGCTCCCTTTAAGGAAATCAAACAACAGGCTAAATTAGCACCCAATCTACTCCAAGTACCGTATCACTCCCTCCTAACTTAGCACCCATAACTGGTACTGAAACTCCAGATCATGTATTCTCTATATTTGTTTTAATAATATGCGAGAAAAGAATAATATATTTATGGCACAATATGAAGTAATTGATCACAAACACACATTAATAATATAATTGGCAAAGGAAATGACATTTCGCTAAAATATGGAGAAATAATACAATGATTTTGTATTTATAAATTTGTCTAACTTAATTTAACTTACAATGAAGAGCTAAATAGACATTGTAGATGTTTCAAGCCCCAAAAGTAGAGTTATAGATGAAACATAATGCTCAAAATACGCGTTACGCCCTAATTATAATAATATTAGTGGTTACATATAGCTCTATTGACCAATTTCCACCCCCTACTACAACTCTTGAGGTGGGCTTTGCTTGTTACAGCCTGCAGTTGATATTCCGAGCTAATTGTTCATTAATAAAGTTGTGAGTACTCCCACTATCAATTAGTATGGACATCCCCTTCTTAATCATCCTTGGGAGTCTAATGGTTTTTGCTGTGTTGCTGCCTACTATTGCATAAATGGAAATTCCCATCATCTCATCCACTTATTCCTTATCTACATGTTTCCTTTCATCCCCAGGTGGCACATCTATTTCACCATCTCCTTCCTCTTCTACTAATATAAAATTGGGCATCATGTTCTTACACATATGGCCTCTAGTGTATTTCCCATCACACTTGTAGCATAATCCCAGCTCTCTTTTAGTTTGGAAATCTGAAGTGGTGATGGCTTCAAATTTAAGTGGGCTGATAGGGTTCTTGGGATTTGGTTCTATATAGGGTGTAGGTTTAGGTGTGGTTTCATTTGGCCTAGAATTGGGATAGGTTCATTTAGTTTGTGGATATGATTTTAAAGTCTTAGATATCCTATTTAAGGTTGTTATGGCGTTCTCTTGTAGAAGGACAATTTAAAAGCCTTGGCCAAGGTTGTGGGTTGAATAATTTTAACCATAGACTAATCTTCTCTTTCAGGACATTGGTAAAGATTAAAATGTAATAGGATTCAGGTAAATGGGGTAGGCATATCATTTACCTTGGATTTCAACTCCTCAAATTGTTTTTTATATTCCATGATAGATCCCCTTTGCATCAGCTTACTGAAAACCTCAACTACTTTTTCAACCGTGTTTTCACCGGACCTTCTACAGATTTCACTTGAAAACATGTCCTAATAACATTGGGATGGCTGGAGATAAAACTATTAAACCATATGTCAGCCTTCTCCTTAAGGTACATCTTATCAATACCCACTCTCAACTCATCTTCCACTTGATGGCTATGAAAATATTTTCTCGCTTTCCTTAGCCATTATCTAAGTCCTTCCCCACCAAAATGAGGAAAATCTATTTTGGGCAATTTGGTAACCATCTTAGCCTCTCTATGACCACTTTAATTACTTGAATGATGGTTAATTTCTCAAAGACTACCATTGCTAGCTTGAGATGGAGTCTCGTACCCTTCAATTTGTTTCTCTTTGCAATCAGTCTTACTCCAACTCATTTGAGCCACCATCAACACAATATATTCGTACTTATCATTAATTTCCCACATCATTTGCTTCATCCTTTCTTGCTTAGTGAATTCTACTTTTAGTATTTGATAGGAGGATTTAAATACCACACCGAAATCCAACACTTCCTTGTCTAACCTCTTCAGATGATCTTCGTTCAACTTTCATTGGTTTCAGCAATTCACAATTCACGTTGCTGCTTTGATACCAAATGTTATGATTGAGCCTCAATCTCAAACTCAAATAAAGTTAATCAAAGTAATAAAATTAGAACTTGAAGAAAACTCAAACACCAAGTAGATTAATTACAATAAAAAAAGTCAATTACAACAATTTACTATGAAAATAGACATGAGAGAAGAGGAGGAAGAAGATAGGATCAGAAAGAAAAGTTAAATCATGCACAATATTCACACTCTCTTCCGATTTCCTATCTGATAGTTATTATAGAATTCAAAAGCGTAGGAAGAAAGTGAAAACGTGTTTTCACTTTTTACAATAAATGGTTTAATTCAAATGATGCCGCATCCCTCTAATTAAACACCGTTGTCTCCTAATTCGAATATCAATTAAAACCATTAGCCGCTTCTTCCTCCTTCCTTTTCCTTGCTCTGGAATTCCTCTTTCTATTCCCTCTCCAATCTAGCTGACCTCATTTCTTCTCTTCATAAATAATTATGGATATGGGTGGGGAAGACAAGTTTTGATGATGATATTACACCGATTATGTGCATATTATATTCATATCAATACGTACCATTTTATGCTCATTAAATTGAAACATAATTCGACTTACCAAAATAGTTGAGAAGACGACATAATGATTCACCGAATTTATATGGATTCATCACTTTTCATTTTTGAATGAAAACATGTCATTCTTCAATCGAACCTTGCAATATAAACATATAAATAAGGTTTACAATATTCTGAAATCAAACATAAATGAAATCACAAATAAGAGAGATAAGAAAAGAACAGTTGCAAGTGATGTGATTGGTCGAGACAAATGTTGAACACTTTGTCCTTAAGATGAATTTGCCTCGCATCGGTGCTAACAGTTTTTGACAACCATCTCCCTAGATACAACGATCACGTCAAGCTATATGAGCACTCCAAATAGCTTAGACCAACGAATTCGAACTGAATTCTCTCTTTTTCAAACTATGAATTTTATGCAAAGAAACAACTTTTGATAAAGTGTTTTATGCAACATAAAATGAAAAGAATGATATGGAATGACCAATAAATGTCCAAGGGGTCCTATATATAGAGCATGAAGGGTTGTGGGCAAAGGAACACACCTAAAACTCAACAATTTTTTCATGAAAGGTTGCAACCTAACCTGTCGCTCAAATATCATTGGATTATCTCTTGAGCGAAAAAAGCAGAGAGTCTATCACTCGCCTGGCACTGGACTGTCGCTCAAGCGACAGCCTTACATGCTAAATTTCAATTTCCTTCAAATTTTGGACCACAATTTCTCATTTATCCGGAATTGGTTTTAAGATTCCAAATATACCATGACGATCTACTCGATGATTAGAACAAGGTAGTCTATTTACATTTGTAATTTGACCATCGGATCAAGACCGAATATTTGGCCAAAATTGACACGAAGTCACTTTTCATGGTTTATACTTAACCAAAATTTCAAACTTAAAACCAAAATTCAACAATCCCCCATATGAATGGAAATTCCACATATGCAAATGATAATGTAGATACTAGTAAAGAGAGAGCGAAAAAACATTGCAACGGTAAGGTAGTTTCGACCTTGAACCTTCCTTAGCAAAATACTATCGGACTTACTTGGCTAATTAGTGAACGTGATGTCTTGAACCATTCGGCCGTTAGTGTAAGCTAAGACAATAATACTCACACAATGTCTTCTCTAAACCGTTCATAGTTCCCATGATTGTGTTCATTTTGGTCACGAACAACTTTTAGGTTTCATAAGTGTTTGGAAAATTGTAGCCTCGACCAATTCTTATTGAAGCGGCACTACTTCACACTTATATATGTGACCTCCTATTAAGATTACTCCGTCCTACTCCACTTAACTTAATTAAGATATATGAATCATTAAAAGAATATCTTAACCTTCAACACTTTGCAGAAAGCATTTGAATTATCATAGGAATGGGTAGGAATAATTTCCTAAGTACTTCATGGAATCTTCATAACTTAATTGTCTCTTTGAACCAAGATCTTTGGATTCTTCCGTCAACAAGGTAGGGTGACCATTATAAAGACTCTTACATAATAGGCTTAGTCTCATTTCTTTCGATATGCAGTATACTCGATCTTTTCGTAAATCTCTTAAAGGCACCATGAGTTTATACCATTGAGATCTACTACTTGTGGTATTTGTCTGCAACATACATGTCTAGAATTACCATTACATGTGACCTAGTATCTTATTAAATATAGCTAGCCAACGATCGATTCATTTAATAAATATAAATTGTCAACAACTAAGAAATCCTCTTATAAAGCTACATGCTTCTAACTAGCTTTATCTAAAGATTTATCAATTTTCAAACATGGTTGGAGGATTTCTATCAACATTACACTACTCAATCATATTTACTAGTGAATTTTAGAATCATGGGTATTCAACATTGAACTATTACAATGCGTTTATAAATATTTTTCAAATATTCCAATTTGCATATCCAAACAAATGCCATAGTTGACTTTTAACCCAGTTCATCCACTTTAGACTGAGTGTATATCGTCCCTATAATTAGCATAAGTATTTCCTACCTTTTCGCTTTCATAAATATCTTTATATGATTATAAGGTATAGGGAATTGTAACTTTTAAACTAAGTCAACCACAATTCCTCAATTAGGAATACAAATACAATATAGCAATGATGCATTCCACAAGTTTTGAACTTTTCCATATAAGTTCGCAAACATTCATGTTCCCTCACATTTTTGGGTTATACTTGAACTTAGAGTTCAACAACTCTTTCATAGTTCAATTCAATTATCAAATAGATAATATTCATATCGAATGCTTCGTGAAAGTCTAAGTATTTTCAAAATAGTGGTCATCAATTCACAATTTATTTCAATTGAAATTGCATACGATGTCCTTCAATCCAACTACATTTTGATCACATAAACCAACAATATTATTCCAAGTATAAACCAACTTAATTGGTTCCACGCATTTTAGAGTAGTATAGTAGGACAATGAAGATGGTTAATCATTTTGATTCACAAGAATTGCAACTTCTCCAAACATATGCAATTTATTGAATTTGAACATTTCACATGATAGTATTGTTTCATGTCAAATCACGTGGTACAAATTTACCTTATTTATCATATTCCAACTTGAATGAATAAATCAAACATAGGTTGAGAAATTGTGTTCTCAAAAGACACAACCCTACAAAAGGACACATCTTTTTGGAATTAACCTCTATGAAGAGACTCACCCATTAGAAAAAAATTATATCAAAATTCATGATCTTCCTTATGAAAAGACACATCTTTTCATCTAAATTGACTCTAGAATATTTCATAATATTCTGTATAATTTTCTAACAATTTCAAGTAATTAAGCGGCTTAATTTTCAGTACTAAATAATGATTTCCACTTTAATTAAATTAGAATAATATCATACTTTGTCATACTCTTATATGAATATAATTTTGCATAAATCATCTCACTTAATTTCATCAAATTTATTGAGGCTATCATCATCAAGACATAAAATTAATCAACTAATTTACAATGTCATTTTTCATATTCCAATAAAAGGAATAGTCATGAAAATTCACATACTTCCAACAAATAGTTGGCATCCTTTCAACATTTATATATGTAAAATGGTATCCATTTCTGTTATAAAAACGGAAATTCATCAAATTCAAAATGAAGGAATAGGAACGAATATGCTTATTCCAAACCTTTATACATCCATTGTATAAATTTATTTTATCCATAAGAATGTCAAAGTCTCATGAAAGTCTTATACACTTCCAGATTATAAGAGATATTGTGAGCTAATTATCACAACACGAATTATCACTACTACAATTTAGTTAAACAATGACCGAAACATGTACCACGCACTTCCAAAGCCAATATAAATTGCCAACATAGATGAAAGATGGTCACCCATGTGTTCTATCACTAATGGCCATTGAGATGAGTACAATTATTTACACAAAGAAATGTCCATATAAAGTAAAACAAGACCAAAGTTATGCGGTATTTTGAATCTCGAATACGTTGCATTTTGAGAAACCCAATTTTGAGAATATTTTATTATCATTACTCTTTCCATGTATCATTTCAAGTAAACACCTATTCACATACTATTCACCATATTTTAAGAAAATGAATAGACACAATGGTTTGAAAAATAAACTGCCTTGGCATGAAGACAAAAGAACTCATGCTTTTTCATAATTAAATTTTTTGAAAGTCAATCAACACATGAACGAATAAGATTTAATCAAAATAACACTTAATGGAGCATAACCGTTAAAATGACAATTTTTATATGTAATCTATATTTTAAATTTTACACGGACATTAAATAATTTAACATATTTAAATCTCACACGTGCATTCACGTACCATATTATAGTCTCACATATAAAATAAATTTTATTCATTACCAAACCATATAATCACGTCGCATGCAGATTATATAATAAAATATAAACGCACAAGAAAACAAGATCCATCTTAAGATTGTTGGGGATCTTACACCGATAATGTGCATATTTATATTCATATCAATACGTACCGTTTTATCTTATGAAATCGAAACATAATTTGACTTACCAAAATAGTTGAGAATACGACATAATGATTTACCGAATTTATATGGATTCATCACTTTTCAATTTTGAATGAAAGCATATCATTCTTCAAGCAAACCTTGCAATATAAACATATAAATTATGTTAACAATATTTTGAAATCAAACATAAATGAAATCAAAAATGAGAAAGATAAGGAAAGAAGAGATGCAAGTGATGCAATTGGTAGAGACAAGTGTTGAACACTTTGTCCTTAAGATGGATTTATCCCGCATCGGTGCTAACGGTTTTCGGCAACCATCTTCCAAGATACAATGACCATGTCAAGCCATAGGAGCACTCAAAATGGCTTAGACCAACGAACTCGAACGAAATTCTCTCTTTTCCAAACTATGAATTTTATGCAAAGAAACCATTTTTGAAGAAGTGTTTTATACAACATAAATTGAAAAGAATGATATTGAATGACAAATAAATGTTCAAACGGCCTTATATATAGAGCATGAAGGGTTGTGGGCGAAGAAACACACCCAAAACTCAGCAATTTTTCATGAAAGGTTGCAACTCAACCTATCGCTAAATCATCACTTGAGCGACAAAAGCAGAGAGTCTGTCGCTCGCCTGACACTGGACTGTCGCTCGAGCGACAACCTTACATGCTGAATTTCAATTTCTTTCAACTTTTGGACCACAATTTCTCATTCATTCGGAATTGATTTTGAGATTCTCAATATACCAAAATGATCTACTTGAGGAGTAGTACAAACTAATCTATTTACAGGAAAAGTAATTGTCTAGAACTTGTTTTCCAGGAAATTGTTAATTAAGTGTGTTTGATTGGTATAATTTTCCACCCGAAATTTTTTTGAAATTTTGGATCTTTTTGTGTTCGTTTGACTTCATTTTACATGAAAATTATCCATTAAAGTGAAAGTTTTTATTTTACAATTGGTTGTGAAATTTGTTACCATTGCCAAACAGTTAAAAAAAAA
>CAIGRP010007973.1:22457-40399 GCA_903798385.1 Fraxinus cuspidata
AAAAAAAAAAAAAAAATCTGGCAAAAACTCGAATTCATTTTCAAGGAATATTTTGCCAATCAAACAAGTTCAAAAGTGGGAAATGGAAGTCATTTTCCATTTTCCCTAGAAAATAAAGCAAATCAAACATGAGATAAGTATAAATGCACCTGTTCGACAAGTCTATTCCCTCGTCGTTGGCAATTATAGCTTTTTTCCGTTATAGGGGTAATATTTTGAGAACATCGTAATTTTCTTTTTCTTTTTTTGTTTGCGAGGCCTAGTTCTTTCAATTTCCTGAAGCGTTGCATTTTTTAGTTTATTTGTGTATGTTTTTGGTGATAGGTGAAAAATAAAACGCCTAATCGTAAGGTCATATTCAAATATCACTTAAAAAAATGTACAATGTTCCCATAGGATGAACTAAGACAGAGCATGTTTAAATTGAAAAAGAATCTAGCTAGTGCTCATAGCTAGGAACCAGGTAGATGTTATATAGCCCATGTTTTATAGAGATTTTTCATAATTCATTTTTTTCAACCTTATTTTTAACCACATTCTTCTAATAAAATAATTTTGCAAGTAGATCTATTATTTTATTTTTTAACACGTTTTCTCTCAATATAATCACTTTTCACAATATATATTATCAGAAAATTTACATAAAAAGCAATAGTTTTCAAGATATGCCAGTTCTTTCTTCATAGGTATGTTAGTTTCTAGTACCTCTGAATTCTGTCGTTTAGATGGTAATTGCCTACGCTATTGAAGCTCAAAAAATGTACACATGATTGAGAATGCTCAGATACAAATAATCATTTTTTTTCTACTTTGAACGTGCGTATTTTACTACGGGAAGGGTCTATATTGGCATGCACATTCAATACAGCCACAAATTGCTTCGAGCCATCTGCCTCACTCAGGGTCACACTCTTGTTGTTGTTACCTTAGTTGTTGGAGCTAATAGAATGTACTCCGGTTCCAACGATCATTCTATGAGAATGTAGGAGCGTCCTCAATTGAGATCTTGAAGGATTATAAATGCTAATAAATTTTGTCAATTTAAATAGATTTTCGCAAAATCCATTAGAATCTTATTAGAAATGGTAAAATTTCAAAAGAATTTGTTATATGTATTTTTAAGTTTGAAATTCATCCAAATCTTTTAAAATCCTTGTAAATTCATGAGTTATTGATGATACCTAGATTTTAAAGGTCTTCATTGAAATTAATTAAAACCTCAGTTAGGGACAACTAGAATTTAATGGATTAAAATTCAATAAAATTTGAATTGGGAACACTTGAATTTAGAAAGATTTTAAAACTCATAAAAATCTCAATTGAGGGCACCTCCGTAATTATTTTAAAAAGATGAATTTTTCTCAGTATATTATGTTTCTTTGTCTGAAAATTGCAAAGCAAACTCTTGGCATCATGACTTTGTACTTCGATTTGTTGTTATTTTTGTTGATATTGTTTCTTATTCTATCTTGGGTTATGAAGTCTTGAAACTTTGCAATATCTACAAACCTTGTCTAGACATATGGATGTTCTGTATTATGTTAGGATCAATTCATTTTGTCAGCTTCATTGGATAAAACAATCAACGTTTTCTTCCTTCAATTATGTAGGAAAATCTGTGGCAACAAACTTAATTCTTTGTCCCAAAAGGATTGAGTTTTATATTTTGTTGATTTTTCTCTCTTTCAGTTTCGGCTGTCAACTGAAAATGAGAGCTTGGAAGTAACATATGCCGCACCGAGGAACGTGTATGCTTTAGTAAATTAATGCATTGAATTTTTAGTTGCTCATTGAATTTGTAGCATATGAGATAGCGTATATGTCCCACTTCGATTTGGATGTAATCTTCATGCGCTAATTCTTTCAAATTTTTATTACATAAAAGAGCATATGGTACTATTTTCATGGATTTGTTATTTTTTCATTTGTATACGTTTCGTGTAGGATTTATTCACTCTTTATGGGATTTGTGATTTTGAAGTCTAACTAGTATTGTTTTTTTTTTTTTTTTTTTTGTTGCTACAATGACAATACCATCCGCATTTATGAGTTCTTGTCGGGAGTTTCACCTTTTGCTAACTTTCTCTTGCTAATGGATTTATGACATGTAATGCAAGTTGGATGGTACTGAACTACATTGACGTGGGAAAGAAAAAAAGAAGCTAAAATCCTATCCACAATTGCATACCAAATCTGTACTTATTGTTTTGGTTTGGCAATTGCATTGATATTGCTTCTTTTGATGGAAAATGTCATCATTTTTCATTATTCTAAATTATTTATTTTATTTTTTAGATTTTTTGAGGGAAAATTGTTTTCAAAAAAAGAGGTTCAAGCCATACATATTTGTCCTGGTGGTGGGTTTTTTTTTTTTTTTGTTTTTTTTTTTTTCCATTAAGTANAGGGAAAATTGTTTTCAAAAAAAGAGGTTCAAGCCATACATATTTGTCCTGGTGGTGGGTTTTTTTTTTTTTTTGTTCTTTTTTTTTTCCACTGGTGATGAAATTGATTAAATGAATGTGTCGAACCAACCACTATCATCATAAGTTAATTATATTTATTTACAATGTTGTATCTCTTTTCTATTGGTCCCTCGTTTTTTATTATTTCTCAGAATAGAAGTTACAATGTGAATATGTGATGGAATAACAGTGTTGTAGTTCACTTACACAGTGATCTTTAACTATTTTTGGATGTTCTAGCTATGACTACGTTTATATATATAAGAGTTTGAGGAAAGCTATAAAGATTTACAACTTTGAGAATAGCAAAGGTATATGTGCTTTTCAACGAGCTTTTCTTTGGTTTATAGGCAAAGTCAACTAGAAGGAATGGCTAGGATTAATTTAATACAAAGACCTACTTGCACAAAATATCTACTAGAAAACATTCAGATAAAAGAAACTAACCTATTGAATATCTCTCACAGTTATTATTATTTTTGTTTTTTTAAACACAATTTGAACATTTTAGAATTTCTAACAGTATACTGCCTTCGATCGGCGTCAAGTGTAAAAGTGTAAAGAGTCAAAGAGATCAATAGCATGAATGACTATGTTTCTTCAAAGAATTTAACTTTTCTCGGCAACATAATATTGATACTCTTGAAAAATACTAAAAATAAGTCAATTTGTGCATTTTTAAATAATAATAATAATATATCCTCATTTTAACAACCTGTGTACATTATTGGTGAAGTGGATGTGAAATGTGTAATGGCCTATAACGACAGAAAAAATAAGAGAGGAAAAAAAAAACATAAAAAAATGGCCCACGAGAGGAATCGATTAGGAGAAATAGTGATTCGCCCCTCAGATCACCACTAAAAAGTAGACAAAGAGAGAAGAAACGATGGGAGAAGAATCAGAAGAGAACCTGGCAGTATGGCTTCTTGGCGTCAGAACACTTAAAATACAACCCTACACTCTGCCTCCTCTTGGTAAGTACTGGTTCTTATTGTTTCTTGATTTTATTTTTTTTTTTCAAATTCAGTGGCCTGTTATGAATTGGGTTTAGGAGAGAAGTAATTTAAAGTATTTCGAAATTTCCTTTATCTTGAGAAATCAATTTGATCTGAACTTGTAAAAAATGAATCAACGGAATGGATTGGCGAAATAGTATTCATCTTGCCAACTCTATATTTATTGGGAAGGAGAGTTCGTTTATTGTTGATGATGAAAGTTTACGCAATTGTTTGTGAAAAATTGATAATTTTATGTGTTGATGATTTTAGGTCCCCATGATGTTAAAGTCCGGATGAAAGCTGTTGGCATTTGTGGAAGTGATGTTCACCATTTCAAGGTAAAATTCTGTTCAAGATTCTGCTACTTCTACTAGATAATCCTTGAACAAACACATATAGAGCATGTTTTGGTATATTATTAGATTGTATTGTAGTGGGAGTGAAGTAGACAAGAGTTTAGCTTTTAGTTTCTTTTCTAATATTGTTGAATACTTTACCGAACATCCCATTTGGAGGTTTTTGAAAAATATATTGTTACTGATGATTTTTGTTTATCTTTATGATCAACCAGAATATGAGAGTTGCAAATTTCGTGGTTAAGAAGCCTATGGTGATGGGGCATGAGTGTGCCGGTATCATTGAAGAAATTGGTAGTCAAGTGAAGTCGCTGGCAGTGGGTGATCGTGTAGCCTTGGAGCCTGGTATAAGTTGCAGAAAATGCAGTGTTTGCAAGAATGGTAGATACAATCTGTGCCCGGAAATGAAGTTCTTTGGCTCTCCTCCAACTAATGGTTCTCTAGCCAATCTGGTAACAGAAACATTAGTTACAGCTTTTGATTTAATTTGTTACAAAATGGAAATATCAGATTTGGTTTTCTTTTTATTGCTCACTGAGTGACTGTTAGCTTTAATTATATGTGGAAAAGACTTAAAATGACATAATTTAATTGGATCATCTTTTCACCATGATGTGTATTTGACTATTATCTACAACAATGTTGATCTGTCTTGTATAAAAGCTTAAGCTGTTAAGAGGGATACATTATGTATTTAAAGGTCGTCTCCATTATATGCATGAAACGTGTAGAGGCTTTCATAAAATGATGGCAACAAGACTTGAAATCAATACATTTGTTCTGATACCATCTTGAATCACATCATCAAGAAGCTTAAGTTGTTATTGAGAAGACATTTTTATCTATTTAAAGATCGTTTTCAACAGACAACATGCACATTGTGGCAGAAACTACGAACTATGCTAACTGTTTTTCTGTCTGAAAACAGGTGGTGCATCCTGCAAATCTGTGTTTCAAGTTACCTGATAATGTAAGCTTGGAAGAAGGGGCTATGTGTGAACCTCTTAGTGTTGGTGTCCATGCATGTAGACGTGCAGGCATCTTTCCTGAAACCAAAGTATTGATTGTGGGAGCCGGACCCATAGGCCTCGTAACTATGCTGGCAGCTCGTGCTTTTGGAGCTCCCAAAATAGCTATTGTTGACATTGATGAACACCGTTTGTCATTCGCAAAAAACCTTGGCGCAGATGAGACCATTCAAGTTTCGACAAATATTCAGGTTTTTATAATCTGTGCAAACAAATATCATTAACTGTTCGATTCTTAGCAACTGATAGTTGAATAATGAAGCTTCTTCGAGTTCTGTGATTTACAGGATGTTCGAGAGGAAGTGATAAAGATACAGAACGCAATTGGTGCTGGTGCGGATGTGAGCTTTGATTGTGTTGGTTTCGACAAGACTATGACAATGGCTTTGAATGCAACTCGCGCGGGTGGTAAAGTTTGCCTGGTCGGATTGGGGCAGAGTGAGATGAACCTCCCTCTTACTCCAGCAGCCGCAAGGTATGCCATACTGATAGTACTAAACAGTCCAGATACAACATTTCAACTTTATTTTCTTTCTTAATACTTCTTAATCTACTTTACCAAACTTGTCACAAGAGTTGCCTTTTTATATTTTTATGCATCCAATAACAACTATTGCCTGTTGTGTCAGGGAGATTGATGTTATAGGGATATTCAGGTATCGGAATACATGGCCACTCTGTATTGAATTTCTCCGGGCTGGGAAAATTGATGTCAAGCCTCTGATAACCCACAGGTTTAGTTTTACGCAACAGGGGGTGGAAGAGGCCTTTGAGATCAGCTCTCAGGGTGGTAATGCCATTAAGGTCATGTTTAACTTGTAGATACGTCACAAACATTGCATCCCAGTAACAAGTCGGCTTGATCGATGGGGTATTGTTAGCGAGTATAAAGTGACAACATTCTCGATCCTAGGAGTTCTAGCAAGAGTAAGAACAACCAAGAATGGCATTGAAGTCAAATAATAATAATAATAATAATAATAATAATAATCAGGCTAAAGCCGAAGTCTAGTTCTTTCTTTGAATTTATGTAAATTGTGTAAACTGATTGTATTTGAAATAATAGACATTGATTGTCTGATTGCCACAGTGAAGATGATCTGCTAAATGTTTGCTTGTTGGACTGCAAATATGAACTACAATGTTCTCTTGAATTAGTTAAAGACACTTTTTTGTGATCGCAAAATACGTACTGCCCCGTTGGGAAATCGTGATGGGGGATAAGGAAGGGGAATGTGGTCCTTGTCTCCTCTCAAATCTTATTTTTAAAAAAATTTAAATTTAATTTGTACTTAAGATAGTAAAATAATATAATAAAAATAAATATGTAGATATAGTGGTAATTGAAGATATTTTAATTCTCGTTCCTTATCCGAAATTTTCAGTGGGACAGGGGGTGGAAAGGGCAACCTTGCCATCTCAACTTATGTTAAAATTATGTTATTCTGATCATCTTACTATTGTTAAAATTATGTTATTCTGATCATCTTACTACTAATCGTTTGAAAACTCGCAAGTGCACGAAATTGTGGTCGAATAGAGTGTTGAACCCATGAGGACTTCGTGTTTGATCAAGTTAAAATTAATTCCAACTTTTATCGAATAGCAAACAAATTTTGTGATTTTTTTTATACTAATCTCTAAATTATCAATTAAACTAATGAAAGTAAGTAAATTTATTTTTATTCAAATATGTAAGATGCCTTGCTAAGATGTTGAATCTCCCTTGTTAATCCATTTTTAGTGTAACCATTAAAGTGATAATTTGTAATCATTTATATTGGTTAATTTTCCTAATCTAATTGAAAGCCTCTCTCGATAGCGATCAAATCAATTCCCCTTATGTGACCCTTCTATCTTTCAATAAAATATGCAAACGTGATAAATGCATTAACAAGTACTAGAATACCTATTGAAACCATATAAAGTACAGATGTATACATATATCCTCTATCGAACCTTACAATATTTATTATAATGTGCTTAAATCCTATTGTCTCTCTCGATAATAATAAAATCCACTAACAATTCGATTGGTTATCAAACAATTGAAAAGAACGATAAAAACAATAATAAACATCCACAAATCAAATCAAATTAGATTCAAAACAATTAATTATAAACTAAAAATATCATAACAATTGTTCATCTCATCCAGCAATGTATAAAATTAGCCCAACATATCGAAATTACAAGAAATTATATTTAAGTGAAAAGATATAACTTGAATTTTTGATAAATTGAGAAGATTAAGATGAATCTTGAAATCTTGAATCTCTTCAATGGATTCTTGATGAATATCCACTTGCGCATTCTCTTTTTTACCCAAAAATCAAGTTTGAATTTTCACTTGATTGAATTCTTGCAAGCCCCCTTCAATTATCTCACAAAAACTATGAAACTTCCTCCTTTGATAATAATAATTTATGAATATTGAAGTATGAGATGTATATGAGAGGTCTCTCATATGTATTTTGATGTTAGGTATTTGTACGAGTCGAAAATTGGTTGAAAATAACGTCCAAATTGACTTCCAAAAGAGTTCTAATCGAATAAAGAAAGTTCCATTCGCACGCTGATTTTTTGTCTCTGCATAGCAGTCCGTACTTTGATCATAACTTTCGCTTCCGATATCCGATTGAGGTGTTTCAAATTGTGTTGAAAAGATAACTCAAATGGTTACAACTTTGATAGATGATTTTCTCAATTCTGGTGTTTACTATGCAAAAAATGGGTTTCAATATTTGGCTAAAAATCTGAAATATAATTTGTGCTGTTGGATATTGATTTTGATCATATTCCATTTCTTTTTGAGTTCTAATTCCATCAAATTGTCTCCTAGCAATTTTCAAAGTATCTTCTTGTGTCCGGCTCAACTATTGAATATTTTCAATTTGATCCTCAAACTTTAGATTTTGCCATTTTCATCAATTTTTGCTTTTTTCTTTCAATTCATCGTTCAACCATTGAGTTTTACCTATATGACATAAAATACAATAATTTAGAATATGTTTTGTCAAAATGACTATCAAATATTGATATTTTAGACTCAAAATAGGTGTATAAAATACACTTATCAACTACCACAACGTATAAGTAGAATCGAGCTGAGAATGCTTGCCAAACTCCGAGTAACTTGTCTGCAATTTATTTCACAACGAAGACATCACAAACTGATGATGTCCCACCCCCACAAACATCTCGCAGGCGAATTCGTTTGGCACTAGACCCAAGCCAAAAAGACAATGACTAACATTCATGAAATTACACTCCAACAGCCATCCGAGGAGATGATGTCATCCACAATGGGTCAAGTTGAGAAGTTGGCTAGCCCATCTTCACAAGCTATTTCATGACCATTCACCTATGCTCGGCACAAGTACAACAACGGATGGTGTTGGACAAGGTCAACCACTTAGCCTTACAACGCGAGGGAATTATGGTCAAAGACCTCTAGTGCATGGCTTTCTTGATGGGACTAGGTGAGATGTCAAATTAGAGGCGTGATAGGACATACACAACACCTCTCAGAAAGAAGCGATATTTCTAATTCCATTAAGAGTTCGTTTGACATGACTTCTGCTTTTTCTTTTATATTATGTAAAAGAGCTTTTAGAAGAAGTTACCTTAATTTTTATTTGAAAAATAATTTTTTAAAACATTTCATATTCTGAAAGTGCTTTTAGAGAAATGCACAATTGACCAACTTTCTCTTAAAGCTCTTTTAACTCCCAAAAACACTTTCAATAAATTTAGTCAAATGGGTCAAAAAACAACTTTTGAATCTTAAAAGCTCATTTTGGCTTTTCCAAAGCCATTCCAACGGGCCTTAAGTCCATGTTTGAACCACATTCTCTAGAAACTCATTTTTGCCCTCAAACTTATTTTCAATTATTCGTTCTTTTTATAAAAAAATTTGCATTACCTTTTAACAATACATTTTTTAAAAAATTAGCATTAAAAGCTCATTTTTTTTGGGGTGGGTGGGTGGGTTTGAGTCTAATTATTAAGAATTTTTTGGTTATATATATATATATATATATATAAGTTATTATGACTTTTTTGGTTAAGTATTTATTAATTATTATGGTGCTTTTGTTAGATGGACTCGATAGTAGATGCTTTTTTAATAAAATTATTTAATTTATCAAATTTCCATTTTCACTATATATTTAGTCCTTGGTTGGGCTCCATTTCAAGAAAATTTTATTTTTCTCTTCCTTATTTTCAACCACACATTCTCCAATAAAATAATATAACACAAAAACTAAAATAAAAAATTTCTTATCGAGCCCCGCATTATCTAACAAATTATTATTCTAAAATATATTTTTCCCAAAATTTATGTTTATCGAGCCCAAACATGGGCTTAATGAGATTTATAAATTTTATCATCTTTTCAAGTATACATTTGATAAATTTAATCAAAAATTTTGTCAAAGAATTCATAGGATGACATTAAGAATAACAAAAAACTCAAATTTTCCAATTGTACAATTCAATAGTGCAAACTAAATTTGTTTGGGAAACATTAAAGGGTTTTGCTTGGGTGTACAGATGGGGGTTCAACAGAACCCCCATAGACACTCACATGAGGTGGGTCCCAGCGTGGGACCCACCTCAATAAAAAAATTAAAGTATTACCCCACCCCACCCCTTCTCATGTGAGTGTCTGTGGGGGTTCCGTTGAACCCATATTTGTACACCAAGCAAACCCCAAATTAAATACCACCATATTAACAAGCAATGAAAGTACTTAAGGCTTGTTTGATAAAAAGTAAATCAAACTTCATGTTTAACCACATTTCATTTGACATATTACGTACTAAAATAATTATAGTTTACCTGGATGCAACATCAGCTTGGACAGAGAACCCATTGTGACAATTATATTATCCTTGACCGTCGATACTTGTTTGACAAAAAGAATGCATCGACCGTCGATGCTCCACTGATCAAGGAAATATGCCAAACCTTAGCATTTGGACAAAAGAATGATTAGAGGTCTTGGCAAGTGACATGATTAAAGGTCTAGGATGTTCACGAAAATATATTTCGAATTAAAACCACCGCTAGGGTACGGTTTGTTAACAAGTAATAAAGTGAATTTTGAGTCCAAGTATCGTACTGCAGAGATTGATTTAGTTCAATTATAATTATCGCAAACTTAACTGAAATATGAATAATATGGTGCATTTGTTTGTGATAAAATTATGACTAAAATAATCTACTTATGCAATTATGAGTAAATTAACTGAACTAAATGCAAATTGATGTGTTTAATAAATGATAAAAGCGCTATGATCCCGAATTCTCACGCAATAATCTTTTTTTAAACCTTAATTCTACACTTTGACAATACAGTTGAATTTCGACAAATCAATATTCCTATTTTATTTAATAATCTCTCTCAAGTAATGATAAAACTACTCTCATACATGTCTCGATTATATTTCTATAACGTATGTGAACATACAAAAGTACATGATTTTTTATGAACACTTAAAGGTTAATATAGACTATAGTGATATATTTCTATCCCCTATCGAATCGTTTGATAATTTATATGTGCCGAACTTATTTCCCTTATTTCGAATGCATAAAATAAGCTACCATATTCACACAACTATCCTGTACAATAATTGTGGAGAAAATAAAATCATATAAATCATTTAATATCCAAAAACATGTTTTCAATTACACTATGTGACCGCATAGTGTAGTTGAAAAATCCAAAAGTTGCGTTTTAGTCCCCGAACTCTGTTTTCTCATTTCTTGACATCTTTTCTCGTTTTTTTTCTTTCAACACTTCATTTCTTTGCTCAATTGGTTTTGACTCTTTCACATCTTATTTCCTTCTTCCGGGTTATCTTTTGGTTATTTGCATTTTGGTCTCTAAACTTTGGTTTTCTTCCATTTTAGTCTTTTTTTTTTGCCTATTTCTCCTAAATTTTGCCATATTCCTCAATGTTATCCTAAAAACACAATTTATATAGATTAAGTCATATTTTGATATATTGTCCATATTTTGTGTCCTAAATAAGTGTACAAAACGCATTTATCATCGGACATAGATAAAAATCTTAGGGCAAATATAAACCTAAAAATTAGTGTACTAAACCCTTGCATGCAAATAATGAAAATCTGGGCATCACAAAAGCACAAGCAATAATAAGCTTTAGCAATGAGAGTTAAACTTGACTTTCAACATAATGATAAAAGAATGCCAACTCTTGAAATGACTAAAATGCCTCATAAATCGCCTATAAATAGATCATTGCACAACTAAAAAAAGATTCAAACTTTCACAATAAAAATTCTTAAGATTGAAAGATTGTTTCACGTAAAATATCGTCTCTAATTGAAAGAACGTACGGGGTTGGACCTCTTGAAAATTAAAAGAATATCTCCCATTAAGAAAAAAATCTTTGGTAAAAAGAACTTGAAATCTATATTTATCTTTCTATTTCAAAAATTGACTTCTAAACACATCAAAATCCTCAAAAGAGGTAAAACCCTATGAAATCCTAGGGCAGAAAACTCTACTCTTGGCTTTAAAAAATATAATTTATTTTTGTGGTCACTGTCTGTAGATACTTACCAAAATCATGAGAAAAAAACATGTGAAGAACATGAAAAGCCAAGAAAAATGAATAAGAAGAGATCAAACAATGATGAGAATTAAAAGAGGAGCGAGAATTAAAGCCTTGTGCTTTCAGCAAGAAACACTCATAGGCAAAAAAATCAAAGGTAATAAAAAATGGTGGCGTGGTTAACTTAAACTATAGTCAATATAACTACCAACATTCAACATTTTATCATGAATAAACTTCTAAGGCATTTTTCTATCGCAAGTGTATGATATCAAACAAGTAGTATAGTGAATCTTTAAATCCAAAGAATCGTTCTATAAAGACTTTATTTATTCTTAGTTTACTATTTCTACTTCTATCTAACAACAACAAATTATGATTTGTGATTATTGAACTAAATTATACTAACTAACTTGAGTGTTATTCGAACACACACAATAATCAAATGAGGTTTTTAAGAATGAAGAAAGGTCATTAGGGCACACAACTTCATTTATAGATTACTGATGCTACCAAAAAACATGCACCTAAATGAACTCGAACCAGCTGATCGAACTTCGCACGATCCGGTCTTTAATACCTGAAACAAATATGTCGAGGTGCGTCCTCGTCACCCCTCCGATACATAAGTCTGAAAGAAGAATTGTGTAAAAGATTGTATGTTGGAATATTAATGGAAAAACGTACCTTAATAATGAGGCCAGGTTATGTATTTATAGACGTTGGAGGTTGAGTCCTAGAATGATTCAATTTCCTATATTCCTTATCCTTACAAGGTATTTGTGTTATATTAGAAGTGTACACTTTCAGTTAGAGTCAAATTTGTAATAGTTGGGGGAGTTTGTGTTCGGATAGGATCAGCATTCCGAGGAAACGTACAATAAGGTCAAGAAGATAGGTGGGTTAGGGCTGAGGCCTGACCTCAACCCTAAACCCGACCTGAAAATCAGCCCAATAATGGTGGGTTAAGATTGGGCCCATGAGTTCGAGTTCGAGTAGACCCCCATGCATTTAGGTCTCAGCTGGAAGTCCTAAGTCTGAGCTGCGAGATAAAATGCACTGAGGTGAATCAGCACGAGATTGAACTTACAGGAACGCGAGTGCGTGACAGTTGTATTGACATGTGTCGAACGCGTGTAGGGCAGGACAAGATCGACCTTGGATGCTTAATACGTGGCTCAATCTAAGGGCCAAGATTGCAAGACCTTTGACCTTCCTCCGACCCCTATAAATACCCCATTTTCACCCTTCATTTTTCACTTTTTCACTCTCAACTCTCAGTAAAAATAGTTCGAGTTCAGGGCTTAGAGGGTTTTGTAAGCGACTACTTTAAGAGGTAAGTGTTCGAGCTTTTAAGTTTATTTATTTTAAATAGTATAATGTTGAGTAGTAGTAGCAGTTGATCCTCTAGAAGTTCAACCACTAAGATCCCTGAGAAAGAAGGTACATCCATTATTCCTATGGCCATACCCATTGACTCTTACCTTGAGGTCGAGACTAGCCGGACATACCCTAGGGAGTGACCAAGTATAAAGAACATGTGCTCATAAAGGTCGCTAGAGAGTTCGGGGTGATGCCCCTGTGTGACGTTAGGACCTTCGAGCCCAATGAGACAGTGTTAGATGCTCGAGAGGGTGAGATGACTTTCTTTAAGGATGCCCTCAAGGCCGGGCTTAGGTGGCCCCTTCACCCACTCTTCATCTACTTCTTGACCTCCTTTCTGATATGCTTGGGTTAATTGGCCCCGAACGGGTAGAGGCTCTTAGTCTACTTTTTTTTTTTTATTTTGTGTAGATATCTCGAGGTTAAGCCTAGGGTCGACCTTTTAAGGATGGTTTTTAATTTAAAATTTTCCCGAGGGTACAACTGCTTTGTTTATCTATCGACTAAGGTGGGGTTTAGGATACCTGACATGCTGAGCTCTCTCTGGGGTTAGAAAGAGCGTTGCTTTTTTATAAAGCCTCAAAAACCCGAACATCCATTCACCCCGATGTAGGAGATTCTTGACAAAGATAGGTTTAACGAGGGTCAGGGCTACTTCGAGGTTTTGGAGAGAGATAGGCTGAGGTTAGTGAACCATGACTCCCTTGTAGCCAAAGTTGATTATTTGCTCGAGGACGACACCCTCGACCTCGCCAATGTAAGAGGAATCGAGAGTACGTGCCTGAACTCTTATTGCTCATGATATTATTTTCCGAACTAAAGTCGAGCTAATGCCTTGGTTCTTTTTTTTTTTTTTTTGCAGATTTGGAAATGTCTTCGACCCCCTCCAAGCTCCTGGCTAACGTGCATCACAAGGCTAAGGGTCCCAAGCCCAAGGTGTCTGGTCCATCGAATGGAAATAAACGGGCTCGCGAGAGAGCCCCGAGCAAAGTCCCAAATGGGATTGGGCAAAGTCGAGGAGACCTGCTCCTTCGTTACAACCATCTCTTCTAACACGTGCCTCCACCCCTCGAATCGCATCGAAAATAGTTGACCTTGAGGATGAGTCGCCTATACCAAGCTCGGTGCTGGAGAAACATGCCCGATCTCCACTCATCTAGAGTTTGGTAAGTAAGTACCGGAATGAGGTCGAGCTAGGTGAGGGGGTGAGAGCCCTCAAGCTTATGACCTTAAAGGTATAGGTTATTACTCGAACTTACATTTGTATTCCTCGATTATTACATTGACTCTGATCTTCTACTTTTACAGACTTTGAGCATGGCTCAGGGTTTAGCTATGAAGAGTCTGGGAGCCTCTAGTAAAATGGCTGAGCTCGAGGCAATAAACGAGCAGATGAGAAGCAAATCAGAGAGCTCGAGGTTGAGCACGATCTCACAAGGTTGAACGAGGAAATCTCGTGACCAGATCAGGAAGGCCAAAGACGAGGCCAAAGAAGATAAACTCGAACTCATCCATGCAAAGAAAATGTTCGAGGAAGAACTTGTTAAAGCCCCGAACTCAGGCTATCAATGATTTCAAAAATTCTGAAGAGTTCGGGATACTTTTGGGGCAGTACGGCTTAGGGTCATACCGTTATGCCCTGAGGTCAGCTCGATCCTTTTTTAGGACTAAATTACCTGAAGACTCGAAGCCCATCATCGAGGATCTAAAGACCATTAACGAGCTTGCCAATGAGCTCGAGCTATCAGAGTCAAAGGCTGTGGATGCTGTTGGGGAAGAGGTTGAGACTCCTACTCAGGACAACTATGCAGACCCTGCAGATCTAGACTAGGCCCCCCTAATTATTTTGTTTGAGAAATGTAACAAGGATATTACTCGAGCTGGGCCCTTTATTAATGTTAATTCGATGTTTTAATATGCATTTCCTATTCGTGTGTGTTTATAGTTCGAGCATTTTGTTTGATAACCTCGAGCATGTTAATTGACCATAGCATTGAAATTGGCCTGGTTTTAGGGCATTGAGCTCAAGTTTATCTCATTTAACATTGAGCTCGAGCATTTCTCTTGGCTAGTTTTGGCCAAGGAGCTCATTTTTTGTAATTAATAGCTCGAGTGTTTTAGTTTTTTTGTAAGTAATAGCTCGAGCTTTTCACTTGTCCATGTTTTGGACAGTTGAGCTCGAGTTTGGTATAAGGTCGAGATGTAGCTCAAGTTGAGAATAATTTAGCTCGAGCTTTTCACCTGTCCATGTTTTGGGCAAATGAGCTCGGTTTTGTACATTTAGCTCGAGCTTTGACCATGTTTTGATTGATGAGCTCGAGTTATGAAGAATAATTAGCTCGATCTTTCCACTTGTCCATGTTTTGGATAGTTGAGCTCGAGCTATGAATAATAATTCTCTCGAGTGTTTCACTTGTCCCAATTTTGGGCAACTAAGCTCGAGCAATGAATAATAATCAGCTCGAGCGTTTCACTTGTCGAACTTTTGCCAAGTGAGCTCGAGTTTTTGTAATAAGGTCAAGGATTTTTTTTTTGTGGTCTTGAGGTTTTCCATGGGTAGTGATTACTACACCCGATCTTAATCTGAACGCAATTTCATTGTTGGGGATATTGTGTACCTAGGTCGGGGTACTATGATTGAGCGTGATTTTGGAGTTCTATCTGCATGCGCGAAACACGGCCTTATGCTAGTTTAATGTGTTAGCTGCATGCGTGGAGCACGTCCTTACGCTAATTTAAATTGCTAGTTGCATGCACGAAGCACAACCTTGCGCCAATTTAAAGTGTTAGCCTCATGCGGGGAGCACGACCTTACACTACTTTGTTGTATTAGCTACATGCGCAGAGCACGACCTTAGCCTCATGCATGGTGTATGACCTTACGCTACTTTATTGTATTAGCGACGTGCACGGAGAACGACCTTACGTTAATTTAAAGTGTTAGCTACACGCGCGGAGTACGACCTTACGCTACTTTTGTCTGGACGAGTTCATATTATCGAAATGAATTCTTATAATGAAAGAGAAAAATGCACATAGGCCATAACTGAAGACTAAACTGTTTGAGAGCATGTAAGCCTGAACTAGAACAAAAAACAAAAAAATAAAAATAAAGAAAAACTTCTCAAGTACGAAATAGAAAACCAACCAACCTAGGTAACTGGTTGCTGAACCAGCTATAACTTGTAATACATTTTCAATTTCTCGGCGTTCCATGGCCTTGTGAGCGATCTTTCTGAAGTATCCTTCAAGCTATATGCACCACCTCTCAATTTTTGTATAACTTCGAAAGGCATTTCTCACACCGGACTTAATTTCCCAGGAGGATGTCCGGCAGCTGCTACTCTCCTATGACCAAATCACCAACTCGAAACCTTCTTGTCTTCACCTTGGCATTGAAGTGCCTTGCTATTTTGTTTTGATAACTTGCGGCCCTCATCGATGCTTGTTCTCGAACTTCCTCAAGCAGATCAATGTGTTCAATAGTTTGTCCCTTAACGTGAAGCTCGATCATTCTCTGTGTTGGGAGGCTGACCTCAATCGGTATCATGGCCTCCATGCCAAAAGCTAGTATAAAAGGGGTCTCACCGGTTGTTGTCTTATGAGAAGTCTTGTATGTCCAAAGTATAGCAGGTAGCTTTTTGGGCCAACTTCCCTTAGCATCTTCAACCCTCGTTCGAAGGTCTTGTAGTGTGATACGGTTAGTTACTTCTGAGAGACCGTTACTCTGAGGGTGTGAGTCAGGCGATGGTCAATCCCGAGGTTGGTACAAAAGTTTCTGAATTAGGAATTGTCAAATTGACTTCCACATGAATGACTTGAGCTTTGGTTCTGAGATGATTGCCAATAGTTCCACTTCTACCCACTTGGTTAAGTATTCAACTGCTACAGTGATGAATTTTAATTGACCTCTAGCCAAAGAGAAAGGTCCAAGGATTTCCATTCCTCATTGCTCGAAAGGGCAGCATATGTGATGGAAGTTAGTTCCTCAGTGTGGGTATGTATCAAATTGCCGAACCTCTGGCATTTATGCACTTCCTTACGTAGTCCGATGCATCATTCTTCATGTTAGGCCAATAATACCCATATCTTATGAGCTTGTAGGCGAGCCACGATCTCCTTGATGATTTCCACATATACCTTCGCGAACTTCTGCTAGGGCTTGGAGGGACTCAGAAGGTTTGAGACATCTGAGGTAGGGTATTGTAAAACTCCTCTGATAATGTTGTACCTTGATGCTCTTGTCTTAATGCTTCTTGCTTTCCGGGGGTCAGATGGTAGATTCCCATTATTGAAGTACTCCAATATTGGATCCATCCAAGAAGACGCATGATCAATGTCCATGATACTTGGCTTATGCTTTAATGCTAGGCTCTGTTACCATCTTGGTGTGCACCGTTTTGTCCAGTCCATCTATTCCCATGAACATAAGTCGGGATAGCGCATCGGCTTTTGTATTGTCCGCTCTTGCATTTTTGATGATCTCACAGCTTCTAAATCGTATTCGAAGGTCATGTACCTTCAAATAGTACAAGCTCATCTTCTCGTCTTTCCTCTCAAATGCGTCCTCGACCTGGCCAATCACAAGTTGTAAATCGCTGAAAACCTTGATGTGCTGAAGCTCAATGTTGTATGCCAACTCTAGAGCTAGAATGACAGCTTCATACTCCGCTTCACTGTTGGTGGCTTCAAATTCGAACCTGAGTGCGCATTGGATCTCGGTGGTCTTGTTCGGGTCAGTGATGATAATCCCAGCACCCAATCATCCATCTACGAATATTTTCTAAATTTCCAAGGTCTTGCTCCAGTCCCTCTCTTGTGGTCCCTGGGGCCTTATGGGTTAGTTCTGCAATGAAGTCGCTAAGCCCTACGCCTTATTTGCAGGCCGTGGCTTGAACTCTATATCAAACTCGCCCAGTTCAATCGCGTACTTTAGTAGTCTTCCTGAGACGTCTAGTTTTTGAAGTATGTGTCTAAGTGGTTGATCGGCGAGCACAACAATTGGATGAGATTGAAAATATTGATGTAGCTTCCTGGTAGCTATAACCAAGGCGAGTGCAAGTTGTTCAGCCAATGTGTAGCGAGTTTTTGCATCGAGAAGTACTTTACTCACATAGTA
>CAIGRP010007989.1:0-32117 GCA_903798385.1 Fraxinus cuspidata
CAAATGATATTGTAGCCAAGTTTTATATAATTTGAAGAAAGAGCAAAGTTTGAAATTTTACTATTGCATTAAAACATCTAAATATATCTTATATATTATTTTGGTAAATCTTATATCAAATTCCTTGAGCGGTACAATGGTTAAGCTTTCCATTTCTTACCATGAGGATAGCGGTTCGAATACCCTTCTTTATTCCATTTAATTTTGGCAAAGATTGTATAACCAAAAATATTTCATAATGAAAAATGTTGAAGGAGATTCAAAACTTGAACCTCTTATGTGAATGTACAAGACCTAGCCAGCTGAGCAACAAGAAACTTTGAAACTAAAGGAACTTACCATGTATATATTTTGAAACGTTTATTCATTGTCAAAAAAACAAAAAAAGTTTCGGCTTGATCCAGCACGCGCGGCCGTCGGGGCTCGTCGGGTGCTGGGTCCGCCACTGGATGTAGATCCGTTATACATGTTCTTCAATTCAACGGCCATGTCTGATATAGGGGTCAAAAATGGAGTGAGTCCCTCGTCAACTACCTCATTATAGAGTTGAGCTCGGCTCACGACTAGACCAGCTATGGATGTGAGTTGAGCAGCAAATCATGCATGTGAGCCGCTCACAAGTGAAGCTTGGTTCGCCTAGCATAAAGGTTTAATATTTGCTACCATTGATCTATCAACTAAAGATGACGGGTCATCAATAAATCTCAATGGAAGTTCTATCATTTTTGAAATTTTAAATTCCAATTTTTTTTTATACGAATTTGGGTCTATAAAGAGGCCTTATATATGGAAAACAAATTTCATTACAACTCGCTTTCAGTTTCAACATTCTTTTGTCTACAATATCTCTAATATTTAGTGCATATAGCGCTCAACTATTTGAAAGTATGACTCTCCTATTTTGCAGCTATTATCACTCTCTTGACTTTTTAATTTCTTCAGAGAAATAAATGTGATAACTACTTATATTTTGTTGTTGCATTATCCTACCCAATTTGCATAACTGCTATATCATCATAATTACATGGAACAAAGATAGTTTGTCCAGTTCTTCTAAATTACGAAATGTAGTATTTTTTACTCGATGCTATGTGTTTTGCTAATAATAATCGGTACATATATTTATTGGCATTATATTTTGATGATGATAATTTGAATTTGGTGAACTTTTATTTGCTATTTCATACATTGCAACAAATGAACCTACTCGTCACATTGTACAGATAATTATACATTCTTTACGAGAGTTTAACTTGATTAATATGTTGTACAAGATGCAAGAATAATGATGGCATATGTACGAGTTAATTTTTTCTTTTTCGTTTTGGTAAGGTGTTTGAATATAATTATTTTGTTATAAATTTACAATGAATAATAAAATTTGGTGCTCATATATTAGAAAGTATTTTAGGTTAATAGAAAGAATGTGAAATCGAAAAATATGGAAGCGTAAACACCACTTTTACAGCATTTTTCCTCAAATTTCCTTAAATAGTATTAATGGAATTCAATTTACTTTTTTCGCATAGAATTTGAACGAAATTACAAATAGTTCAGGAAAGTTGATACGTTAGAGGAACGAAATAGCTATTTTATGGTAATCAATGTTAAAATGACGTTTTGAATAATAATGAGTTGAACATTTGCACTTTGTTTATAACTTGTTATCTTCTTTGCAATGTGAATATCGTTTTTCTAACTTAAATTGTGTTATAGCCTATTTGTGAAATATTAAAAGGGTATTTTGTGGAGATTAAAATTAGTTTTTTAGTAAAATTTGATAGAATTTTTTGAAATGTGTGGTTTAAAAGTTGTGGGAGCCATGAAAGATGTTAATATTGATTGTTTGACTTTGAATTGGATTAAAATTAGATTTTAATCCGGACTAAACATAGGCTTAGTCTTTTTACAGTGCATGGCGAGGATTCTTTGCTATCTCTAGTACGTGTTGTGGTGGAAAACACATTAAAACTACAATTTTTTTTATCAAGTACCAATTATCTTTTTACTAACAACAGTGCTGGATCTCTATCTCAAATTGCGCGTGACCGAACATTGCTTGCAGTTACTTCAACAAATTTAAATGTTACCTTTGATACAAATATTTCTTGTTACAAGGAAGAATTATAGAATTGTGCAATTTGTAGTATGATTTGAACTACAAAGATATAACTTTTTCTGAATTCGAAAAAGTAAGAAATCAATATGCTTAGAACACCAATATGGGACGAGATATTAGTAAGGACCGTCTTATTTAATATACCCCAATGATGGAATGCACAACGTATAAATATTTGTTCTTGTCCAATATAGTTTGATAGTTGTTCACAACATTCGTGACTTTATCAATACTTACGATATGAGGTCTATCACGGGAGACCGTGTGTTAGATTGAGATGCATCACGTGGCCTAGACAATATTATAACCTAAATAGAAACACATGTTTATATCCGTCAATGGCTTCAAGAAATTTAAGGTGTTCTTTGAGATCTTTTCAGACGTGCAAGTCCGCGAAGGTAAAATTTTAATTATGATTTAATTTTTAATTATTATTATATTGTATTATTTTTAAAAAATTATACATGAAATATTTATTTGTGTATAGTTTTATCTTCAGTACTATTGTAGGTAGTCCCAAGCTTGGATAAATGATGATGGTTTTACAAATTTATAATTTGTTAAGTTTACACTTTTTCTTACAAATTTACTACTTTATTATACTTTTAGGGGTGAAAATACAATTTTCGGCCAAAAATATAATACTGACAAGCCGTATATGGCTTGCAAGCTGGCTTGTCTCTCCCCCATTAAGTTGTGAGATCATGAGACAAGCCTAGTTGATTCGCACTCGAATCATCCAGTGTAAGACCACTAGTCAGATGCTGATTTTTATCTCATTGTTCATGAAGAATGGTCCAACCTAACACCTAAGTAGGTTAGTTTAGTCAGTACTAAAAAGTTGAGGTCTCTATATCATAATTTAAATATAAACATTGAGCCCTTGTTAGAGTTCAATTTTTTCAAATTAAATCTTGTAAAAAATAATTTTTTTTATAATGTGTGGTTAAAAAGTAATGAAATATTTTGAAATTACATACAAAATTATTTTATTATGAGAATGTATGGCTGGATATGAATTTGAAGAAAAATAAGATTTATAAAATGGAGCTTAAACATATTCTAGTTTGGCAATCTTCCAAATTGTAGATCTTAGATAAATTTGTAATTTTATATTGTAGCTCGACCTTAAAATATTGGATGAATTTAACTTAACTTTTTGTAAGTATGACACTCAAGTCTCCAACCTACCATTTGTTTCACTCATGTTCGTGACCTATTAAAACTCTGGCACCCATATCCGCACTTTTGAAAATATTTATTTGAACATTAAATGGTCACATGATACTCACTTTATAAAATTGTCCATTTTTTTATTCTTTCAAGTTTCAAAACAATTTAAATGATAATTTCAACTTTCAATTAAAAATCCGATCATGTTAATTTTCTTAGCGTTCTTGAAACATATTCCTTTGTCTCAACTCATTTGGAAATCACGTGTATGTCATGTGGCTATTTAACGATGGAGATGCCGGTAAATAGTAATTCAATTTAAAAATATTGGGAACATGGGTGTAATACTCACAAAATGTTACATACAAAAAATATTTATAATTACAAAATTTATAACTTTAATTAAGCGTAATATAATTTCATGTTAAGAACATGACATCAAAATTGTTGTTTGTAAAGGCACGAAATGATTTCTTTATTGCGGTAATTCGAACTTACTAATACCTACCCATAATCAAATGGAATGTTGGACATAATAACACTAAAAGAATGAAACACAAAATGATCGAGGCAAGAGTTAAACTCATTGTCTTTAAAACAAATTTGCCCCATACAGGTGTCTAAAGTTTATGGTAATCGTCTCTCAAAATACAATGATCAAATTCTTGTATTTACAGCACTTCAAAATACAAGAAACAACGAACCGAACAAAGTTGTGAACGCACTTTTGAAATGAAGAACAAAGACTTTATAATGTAGAATTTTGGCTAGGAAATGATGTTAGATTATATGTTTTAATTGCATAGAATAAGAGTGAATGAAACCAATACATAGGGGTTCATTTTATAAGGTTGATGAGTTGCAACCGGAGAGATACAACTCAAAAATCAACTTGTTTCACGAAAAATTACACAGGTTGGTTGTCGCTCGCTTACTGCTTAGTTGTTGCTCGAGCTCTTATTTTAGGGACACCGCTGCTCGCTTGGTGCTAGGCGACGCTTATATACTGAATTTTTATATTTGATTTCAAAATTCATGTTTTTCAACCCTATTTTATTTTCTAATACCTTATTCATTTGGAAAGAGTTTTTGATGCCCAAATATGTCTAACTCATCTACTCAACGAGCAAAACCTAACCGACCCATTTTTCGCACAATTTGAGTAGTAGGACCCATCTAATTATTTGGTTAAAAGTTGATAGAAATCAACTTTATTTTAACAATTTTCTAACAATCCCCAATATGAATGAAAATTACCAATATGCACATGAAATGCAGTCTCTGACAAAAATGAGCACGTACAAAAAGCTATAGCATCAAGAGAGGTGAATTTTGGTTTTGCACGTTCTTCAGTAGAATACAATCAAATTTACTAAGTTAATATGTCTTGAATTATTCAGTCATTGGTGTAAATCAAAATAATTGTATTAATGCCATAACTTCTCTTACAATTTTGATTCTCATAATTGTATTCATTTTGGCCCTGAACAACTCTTGATTTCCTAAGCACTTTAAGAAAATTTAAGTCTCAATTCTCATAGAAGTAGCCACACTTCACTTACATAGGTAATCTCCTATAGTATCATATCATACTTCTCTTGGCTTCTTCCAAATGGAGAATGTATGTTTAAAAAATAAGGAAAAATTGTGCATTCCATCATTGAAGTATTAATGGAGAATGTGTAGTTAAAAAATAAAGAAAAGTTTTGGGTTAACATGTAATATTATTTTAATAAAAAATGTGTAATTGAAAAGAAAAGAAAGGAAAATATATTTTGAAAATAGTAGAATCATGGCCAAAGGTTTTTGTTTTTGACAAAGTATTGCGTATAATTGGGACAAAAATAGTGAAGAAATGACATAATCATTATATTTTCCTATCTAAAGGTGTGTTTAAGTAACATTATTTTGAAAGAATGTATTTTAGAATAATAGATTGATGGAGAATGTGTGGTTAAAAAAGAAGAAAACATTATTGATGTGATGGAAAATATTATTTTATTGAAAAATGTGTGGTTGAAAATGAGTAGAATAATGAAAACGAAAATTTTAATATAGATCAAACAGGGGCTAAGAATAACAAAGAACAAAATGACTGAAATTCATCAATGAATTATGATGGAGGTTCCCATTATCTTTTAAAACTGATAAAATAATTTAGTGCTGTCCTGTCTAACACCAAAATATCTTTTTACATCTCATTGATTTTTGGTCAAAATCCTCTAGAGCCCCTCAATCTTTCTTAAGTATGATAGTTAGGTCTCGAACTTACTATTTGTACAATAATGTATAACTTTTTAACATGGTACATATGGCCTCTCCTATTGAAAAATGTCTATTTAAAAGTTAAATGGTCACGCGACACTCATTTGATGTCTGACTAATGGTATAAAATTGTTTGAAAAAGTAAGTTTCCGTCCAATTTGAATACCATATCAGAAATGACATCAATCAATATTGACAATACAAAATTTCAGGCTACCGTAACAATATTCAAATTGAAGGAAAATCCTTTTCAATAATTTGGACTGAAATCCATGGGATGAAAAGTATATTTATATATGTTTTTTATATTGTTATTTACTCTTTGGTCATTCATATACATTGACCGATTTGTTTTTAAATTTGGACTGTGTTTGTTATTATACAAAAATTAAGATAAAATCTATTATTTGTTAGATTAATGTTGAGCTTGAAAATTTTAATTACAGAATATAATCATTTTTTGTTTCAATAATTAAATTTGAACACGATGAACTGAACCAAACTAAATGGTGTCTGGGCATAGTTTTAAATTACGTTGAGGTCCTTTTTAGTTTAGATTAAATTTATATTGTTAGTAAATTTTGATAAAATTTAATGAAATGTATGATTATAATCAATTGTTGACTTTCACTTAAATTTTTATTAAAAAATTTAGCAAAACCAAACAAAGGCGGAAAGAATAACATGTTTGCTAATCAATTTTAAATCATTGAAAACCAAAAGATGCTCTTAAACAAACATGGCCACTGATTTTGGCAACGGAGCAATGATTGTGCTAATTTTAATTAGGTCAAGATTAGACATAAAAATAGTGGGGCACGAAACGAACAAGAATATACATAACACTTGTTTGGTGGGAATTAATATCAAATATTTAGTAAATTTTTATACAAATTGATAAAATGTATCGTTAAAAAGTTATGAATTCAATGAAATATAAGGATAAAATTAAATATTGACTCTAACTTTAATTTCGATTAAAATTTTAATTTTAACCGCTACCAAATATGACATATTCTTTTCAGATAAAATAATGTACACAATCATACATAAATAATTAATATTGAAAATTGACTCACATAAGCTTCCCCCCAGATCCTAGGAATCTCTCTAATTATTGATTGTTCTCTTTTTTCGAACTGTAAATAAAGTAAAACAGTATTTAATTATTTCTTAAATAATTTAATGAAAATTCATTAGTAATTAATTAACCCACTAAGTTCACTCAGCACAACTCCCTGTCGACACACTTCCCCATAAGGATTCTTCTGAAACTAAGTGCATGTTTACTTTTAAGAAGTTTACTTATAAACAATTAACTTAATTTTAACCAAATTAGAATAAATAAAGTAAAATCTATTCTACAAAAATATTTTAACTTATAAGTTAAAAAATAGAGTAATGCTATTTAACATAATTAATGTTTAACACCAATTTAACTAATAACGCTAGTGAGATTAAATTACTGATTAATTAAATATAAGGAATTATGACCAGTTGAATAAAACATATGATATACGGATACTTGAACTGGTGTTCAAAACCACCGGTGGTAGATAGCATGATAGGAATTATTCAAATCGATGCAATATTCGAGGGTTCTCAAAAGTAAGTTTAAATAATTCATAAGGAAGAACTAAAATATGTTTAAAGTGTTAATCCCCTCAAGTTTAGTACATGTTTGGATATACTTATAAGTGTTTATAGGTTATTTTATTATTTGTAACAAAAGAACAAATTGCGGGGTCTTATACAATAATTGCGGCTCCTACGTTTCTACTTTTCAAATCAGCCGTTCAAGCAAGACCAAACAAGCACTTAACTTTAATGATCCAGATTTTGAAAAAGAATAGTTTGATCTTAAAATTTGAAATAAAATTTTGTTCTAACTCGAGTAATTATTAGGATAAAACAGTGCCAAAACACCAAAAAGTAGCCATTCATTCAGTAGATTTGGACCTAATGGAAAAAAAACCAAAATTCATCCATGATCTTACTATAAATTTTTAATTTGTTCGGTAATTGAACCAGTAAACTTCAATTTACAATCAATTATGATATGATATTTAACTAAGCAATTAATTGAAGTTGGGAAAATTTACCCTTTCCTTTGGCATGTTCATCATTGTGATGGAATATACAAACTGCATATAAAATTCATAATTAATTTTGCCAATGCAACCAAACGTGTCGCTCGAAATAAATAAATGACAAAACAAATGACTGTGACGTCTCTCCATCTCTGCAACTGTAGATTGAGAAATTCAGAATTTATGGGGATAATCCGCAGTCTATTTTAGACCCTTTTTATTTTCTTTCTAGTTTATGAATGCTTCTTCTTCAGAGGAGTGAAAGTAATTTATATAGAGCTTTTGTTTCCAAGTTGAATTTTGAGGTGGGCTAAGGCTAAACACCACAGCAAGGAAGAAGAGGTATATAATATTGAAAGTTTCAGTTCAGGGATTTGACTTGGAGAGGCATTATTTTTTTTTAAGAAATTTGAAGTTGTTCTTCTGTTTTAGGGGATGTATTCAATTGAGACTTTTAAGACTTTTTAGAATTTAAAAAATCCATGAAATCCACGAAAGTCATCACTTACAAAAAAGTTCATCAAAATCTTCGAAACTCTCCCGTTAGTACTTGTTTGGTGGGCAAGTGGCTGGTATTGATTTGACCCCACCGGGGGGATTTCTGTTCCAGCTGTGTGATTTAATATCAATCATTTCTATCCTCCAAAAACTGGTTTTAAGGCGTTCTTTTTTGGTTTTTCTAGAAGTGAATTGAGTTTTCAGTTTGCAATTGTCGAGTTCTTTATATTTGGAATTTTGGGATCGTTCTTCTGTGCATTTATATTCGGGCTTGAATTAGTCGTTGATTTGAAAAGAGAAATGGAAATGGAATCTGGGGAGGGATTTAATGAAGGAGATGAAACTAAGGGGAGCTTGTGGGTTTTGGAGCAGAAGCTTGATCAGCCTATGGATGAGGAGGCTGGAAGACTAAGAAATATGTATAGAGAAAAGGTAAACCCGAATTCTCTCTCATTTTCTCATATATACAAACTATATAAGTATTTATGTGTTGATGAACTAGATTCTACAATTGCTTAATTTGCCTCTGTTCAGATGTTTTTTTTTTTTAAAATCTAGATTAAAATTGTTGTCTCCAGGTACTTAAAAAAAGAATTTTACTTGGTTGCAACAGACTACACGATGCAAGCTGCACTATAGTGTTCGTAAATCATTTAATTTAGAAGACCATTCTTCGAGTTCTTCAACTCCAAGTCTTACTATAGGAAGCAATTGTTTTGCATGGTGTTTCTGGCCTTTTTGTTTTGTTATTGAATATAAAGTCGTATGATTCGCTGCTCTAATGTCATTTTTATTGTGACAGAAATTCTCAACAATATTGCTCTTGCGACTTGCCTTCCAGAGTCTGGGAGTGGTATATGGAGACTTGGGAACATCTCCTCTGTATGTGTTCTATAATACCTTTCCCCATGGAATAGAAGATACAGAGGATATTATTGGTGCCCTTTCGTTGATTATATACTCCCTTACACTGATACCTTTACTCAAGTATGTTTTCATAGTTTGTAGAGCAAATGACAATGGTCAAGGTAAGCTGATATCAGACTAGAAAATATCTGCAATATTTAATAGCTATAAGCATGTTACGAGATTGCTAATTTTGGAATATGGTCATTGATAAACTAAACCGTTACTTACAGTGACTGTCACTTCTTTGGCTGCTGGAGGCAAAACTTGTTATGTTATGTTACTCAAGCCAAGAATGGAAAGATCAGTCTCTTTAATTGGCTTGAGAAGTCATTTTTTTTCTTATTTGCATAATCAATTGAGACACCAGGGAATACTAACTATTCGAAATGAGGCTGTAACAAATAAATAAAATAAAATAAAATAGAGTAGAATAACCAGCATCTTGTGTTTGGATGATCGCTTGTTCTTATTTCTCCTTCGAAGGTTCATTTTACTCTTTTGTAACTTTGTTCTATTAAAGCAATAATAAGGGAAGAATTTCAAGTTATATGTTCCTTGAATGACAGTAACATCCTTGAATGACGAAGACATAGCACCAGTAACACGATAAAGGAGTAGAAGTGAGCTAATAGTATCCTGCAATATTTTGGAGCACCACAATTTCGTAAACACTTGCATATTTGACTTAGATATAAGAGAACATTTTCACCTTTTGAACACTGGTGCTAAAAGAAGCAATAGATGCAAGATTTTAAAGCATCATAATTCATACCTTATTTGGCGACCAGCCATGCCTATGATCCGGATCAATTTCTACCAGTGAAACTGAGAAACGTTGTTCAATTTCTTCAGTGACCCCACCAAATAACTTGAAAAAGTCAAATAATAGTAATGTTGAGAAAGATGTGCTGAATCAACAACAACAACAAAAAAAACCAAAAGATGTTTTGCAAAAGAAGTGGGTAGTACTGGAAATAAAGAAACGAAGTAAATTTAGTTCTTTCGATTGAAGGCTTTTTACTGATCGTCTTATCCATATTTCTATATTTTCTGTGCATGCCTGTCATAAAGAAAGATAAGGGAAAAAAGAAGTTTAAAAGCTTGACATAGAGTATGATTTCATAACTGTATTCATCTTTTATTCAGGGGGAACCTTTGCTCTTTATTCTTTACTATGTCGGCATGCTAAAGTGAAAACAATTCCCAACCAACACCGCACTGATGAGGAGCTCACAACTTATAGTCGCAGCGCATTCCACGAGCATTCATTTGCTGCTAAAACTAAGAGATGGCTGGAGGCACATGCATTTAGAAAGAATTCCCTTCTTATACTAGTACTTGTTGGAACTTGCATGATGATTGGTGACGGAATTCTCACTCCTGCTATATCAGGTAATTACAGGTATCCCATACATTGATTCTTTCTTGTATCTTTTGACGTATTCGTCAACAACTCTTGGCCTCTGCATCTACCTTGTAGATCTGAAGTTCTACATGGTACATGACATTTGAGGATACATGGAATTAAGTATCACATTTCCTTCTTTCAATAATGCAATGTGACATCCAGGTGCAATAAATGCTACCTTTGTAGGTCTTACATAGGAAAGGGAGTGGTTGGTGGTGTGATGTGATGTGGATGAACAGTGTCATTAGCTGTTATTCTGAGATTAATTAAATGTTTAACTCTTGTCCCCCTGATTAAGTTATTGGTGGTCAAAATGGGAGGAAAAGTGTGCATATACTGAGGGTACTTGGATATAGCATTGATATATTTCAAGTAAATACCAGATAAACATTTCATTGCAATATATGTGCATGTGTGTGTGAGACTGAGCAGATGCAAGATCTTTGATGGCCATACAACGGTAAAGTTGTACATTGATAAAAAAAATTTGATGGGCAGTTTGTGAGTGGTTTCATATTTGCCACGAATATAGGTAAATCAGTTTTGCTAAGCCATAAATGATTCCTTGTATAGAATCATGCTTTAGTACTTACATCCTATACTTTGAAAGTTGAGTTTTGATTGTTAGGGAAGTAATCAGGGTTTATGGACGATCAGTCCCCTTCATTGTTTCTATCTTCCCCAACCCGCATTAAAAAAAAAATAAAAAGACTGATACGATACGTCTCCAACACATTGATAAAATAATTATTTTATTATTTTTTATATTGTAAAATTTTCTAGTTTTTATTTTTATTTTTTGTCAATTTTGGTGTGTCAACAATGTATCGATGATGTGCCGATAATGTATCTTCCATCGTATTGGAATTAGCTTATATTTTGTATAGTTGTAAATTGTAATTGATTATAGTTTATATACCAAGATATAAATTACCTTAGATAAGCTAGTTCTTCTATAAAGACTATATATACCTCTCAGTTATATGGAATTAGTGAATAATTCCACCAAATAATCTATTCTCAAGTTGGTATAAGAGCGGGGGAAAATTTAGATTATAGTTACTATTTACTATAGATAGAGCTTACCTTAATTACCTTTGAGTTATATGGAACCAATGAATAATGCTGCCAATTAATCTATCCGCAAGTATTGGCAAATGTGTCTACCAGCATGTTGGCAACGTGTTCAACTATACAAACGAAAATAATTAGCAACTTGACATTTCCGACAGACATGTCTCTCAAAGTGTGGGCAATGTGTTGGCGATGTGTCCAATAGTACAAAACCAAAAAATAATTTGGACATGTCACCTGTCAGCTATATGTAGAGGGTTAACATTATGTATCTCCCTGCTTGTCGGCAATGTGTCAAACTGTACAAAATTAAAAAGATAATTCTAACATACATGTTTGACACAAACTCACTGGTGCTAAAAGAGTGGCTATGTGCTTTAATCTAATCTTATGTGCTTCTAGTATTAAAGTATGACCTTATCAAATTACAATATTTGGGGGAATTGTTCATATAAAAAAGATCGCCATGTTCGATAGGGTAAGTTTTTTGCATTGTTGTACTGGTATTGCAATCTTTAATTCATTTTTTTTTGTTTTGGTATGAAACATTTTACCAAATTATGTCTTGCAGTTCTTTCAGCTTCTGGAGGGATCAAGGTGGACCATCCAAAGATGAGTAATGGTACTCATCTACTACCAGAACTAATGTTTTAAGTAAAATTTGTTCTATAGCATTTCCTTCAGGTTTTTTGAATTGTCTTTATGTCTCTATTACCATTCTTTTATTTGCTTTTTGGTTTTCCATTATGAGCCTAAATTCGTGCTCTCGTGTAGATGTGGTTGTACTGGTTGCTGTATTCATACTAGTTGGTTTGTTTAGCATGCAACACTATGGCACGGACAAAGTTGGCTGGCTTTTTGCTCCTGTTGTACTGCTTTGGTTTCTCCTGATCGGAGGCGTTGGCATCTTCAACATATATAAATATGATAGCTCAGTCTTGAAAGCCTTTTCACCTGTATACATATACCGATACTTCAAAAGAGGAAAAAAAGATGGTTGGACGTCTCTTGGTGGCATCATGCTCAGTATCACAGGTTTTTTTTAATATCTCTGGTTCCTTGCCGTCCATCCGTACATGTCTCTTTAGTGCTTCCTAGAACTCTCTTTAATATTTAAAATTGTCGTATAAGCGACATCAGATTCTGATTGCTGCTCACTAACTACAGGGACAGAGGCACTTTTTGCCGATCTTGCCCATTTTCCAGTTTCAGCTGTACAGCTTGCTTTCACAGTAATCGTGTTTCCTTGCCTTCTTCTAGCCTATTCGGGGCAAGCAGCCTACCTGATGCAAAATAAGGAACACGTGATTGATGCATTTTATCGTTCTATTCCAGGTTAAATATGAAACTACGTCTTCAATATAGAAACGATTCAGTTTTTTCAAAAATTGGTTTTTCATCACAACTTCATATTTGAAAGTGCTCCCCCGGTTTGCTTGAGCTTATTCAATGCAGAAAATACGTGAGGTGCAAACACTCGTGCATTATATTTCCCAACTGAGATTGAAATATTTCAAGCATTGACTGCTCAAAAAACTCTTGCTGTTTTTTGACTTAGAAAAATGTTTTGTGGTGAAGGTAGTGCATAGACTGAAGATAAAAGAAGCACCTTCAGCTAAATTTGTTGTTCTACAGTAGAAAATTGGTTTCTGAATTCCATGTCACTCCGTAGCTTAGTAGCTTCTAGGGGAAACCAAAATGTATGGATGGATTATTTTAGTGAACTCGCATTATTTCAAAAAGCTTACAATGTCCTTTGGCTGGCACAGAAAATCAGCAGTGGTAAAGTTCCAGCACAAAATTGTTAAAACACTCTTTCTACTTTTTGAGCAGTAATATATGTTACTGCAAGTGGCATTTTTCTATAGTTACTTATTTATGTTTATTACAATATGGTAAAAAGCAATTATGTATGCTGGAAGTTAGATGGAACCCTTTGCAAACATGAACAGAGACTTGCACATTTCAAAGAGTAGTCAATTGAGCTAATGTAATGTTCAGCTTGATATCAAGTCTATGAAATTATTGTTAGTGTAACTTGTAACCCTCATATATTTAAATTTTCATTATGCAGATGGCATATACTGGCCAATGTTTGTTGTTGCAACTTTGGCTGCTATTGTTGCTAGTCAGGCCACCATATCTGCTACTTTTTCAATAATCAAGCAAGCCCTTGCCCTGGGCTGTTTTCCAAGAGTCAAAGTTGTACATACATCAAAGAAGTTCCTTGGGCAGATATACATTCCAGATATGAATTGGATCCTTATGGTTCTTTGTATTGCTGCAACTGCTGGATTTAGAGACAAAAGCCAAATTGGTAATGCTTATGGTGAGTTTGCCTGTGTTATGCACAATAAAGTTTTCTTTTCCTCATTTTACTTTCAGCACCCAACATTGATCTATTGTGGGCGTGCTTGTTCCAAGAAATTTGTTATCTTCAATTAGCTTTCCCTAGTTAGGTTTGTATAGCTCATTACGACACTTGAATGCTTTTTTCTGTATTTGATCTCTAGCCAGTTCAATATTATTATGTCGACATTTATTACGTTCAAAATTGGCAATGCTTCATGTCTATTCAACGTGTCTGATAGCAGAACTTTATTTGAATTAACAGTAATACTGACCATGCTAGACAAATGTTTCAGAATGTCATTCCGACGTTTCTGAATAAGTTCAATCCTGTTTTATAGCATTTATTATGTCCTTACTTTTTCTCTTACCTTTGTTTATTATTTCTTAATGAATCTCATACTTGCACAGAATCCTGTAGCAATTTGTGCAATGCATACCTTATCTATCTTTATGCACTATTGAAATGGTAACCAATTGACAGATTGAAATTTATCTTGACATAATGTTTCCCAAAAAATAAATAAATAAATAAAATTTATGAAATAAATGCTTTATTATCTTTGAGCCAATACACTCGTGCAATGTTGATAACTTCTACCAAAGTAGGAAGCTTTTCTGTTTTGCCTTCTCCATCTGCTACTTATGAAAGTGGTAAACAGCCTTGATGTCTCCTTGTAGAAAAGTTGACTGTCTTGAGAAGAGATTGTTGAAATGATACTAAAACTGAATCAAGTTCGTTTCTAATGTCTGTTTTGTTTTTCATTCCTAATGAACTATACATAATTATCTTTGAGAGACTAAAGGCTAAAGTTGTTTCAATATTATGTCTCATGTGACAACAGGTACCGCTGTCGTGATTGTCATGCTCGTGACCACTTTTCTCATGACGTTAATAATGTTGCTAGTTTGGCACTGCCACTGGATTATTGTCCTAATCTTTACAGGCTTCTCTCTGGTTGTGGAGTGTACATACTTCTCTGCAGTGCTTTTCAAGGTCGATCAAGGTGGTTGGGTTCCCCTCGTGATTTCTGCTGCCTTTCTTGTCATCATGTATGTCTGGCATTATGGTACAGTCAAAAGGTATGAATTTGAGATGCACAGCAAGGTCTCAATGGCTTGGATTCTAGGGCTGGGACCCAGTTTAGGACTGGTTCGCGTACCTGGAATAGGGCTTGTGTACACTGAGCTAGCGAGTGGTGTCCCACATATTTTCTCACATTTCATCACCAACCTACCAGCAATACATTCTGTGGTAGTGTTTGTGTGTGTCAAGTACCTTCCCGTGTACACAGTTCCGGAGGAAGAGAGATTTCTTGTGAAACGTATTGGACCAAAGAACTTTCACATGTTCCGTTGTGTTGCAAGATATGGTTACAAAGACCTTCACAAAAAAGATGATGAGTTTGAGAAGAAGCTCTTTGACAATCTCTTCACATTTGTTCGGCTTGAATCCATGATGGAAGGGTGTTCCGACTCTGATGAATACAGCTTATATGGACAAGAGACTCAACAGTCAAGAGACTTTTTGTTGAAAGATAATGCTCACACATCTAAATCAAGTAACGATCTCACCATTTCATCGGTGGACTCCATCGTACCTGCTAAATATTCAATGCACAACACTGTAACATCACCAGGGCAACAGACGGAGTTTGATGAAATGGAGTTTCTGTCTAGTTGTAGGGATGCTGGGGTGGTGCACATCCTTGGGAATACAATAGTTAGAGCAAGTAGGGAATCTAGGCTTTATAAGAAGATAGCTATTGATTATATATATGCATTTCTTAGGAAGATCTGCAGAGAAAATAGTGTAATTTTTAATGTACCTCATGAAAGCCTTTTAAACGTAGGACAGGTTTTCTTTGTGTGAATTTGAGTTTTGTTGACAGTATCGAATTCATCAAAATTGATTTTAGAATATAATTTGGCATTCTTATACATTGGCATTTTCCTTGATCATGATGTAGAATCATGGAAGTATATCAAGTGTATGTTTGGCAAAGCTTAAATTATAATTTAAACTAGTCAAACATACTTTTTATTTACACAGTTTGTACAACCCACAATTTATTAAAACATGTTTGGGAGTTGTTTATAATATGTATAAATTATAAATATATAGAAATGATGAGTTGATACGTGGATATGAATTAGTGGGTAGTACTTGTGTTTTTCAAGAAATATGTTAAGAAAAAAATGGTTTTATTGAATACATATATTAATAAATAGGCGCCAAACAAGGGACTCACTTTTATTCACACATACAGCTTATAATCACTTAAAAACAACGCCAAGCAAGCTCTTAATTCTATTCTATACAACCTGCAACCTTGATTCCTAGACTCCCTTAGTCTAGCCTTTCTAGTTATCCACAACTTTTCTCTACAATCATAGCCGATTCATCTTCTTCCATGATAAGCACTTGATTTCCATGACATTCTTGAACACTAACGTCATTTCATTTTTATTTTAGAGTAATGTTATGTAGCACTAGACTACTTGGCATTATAGTGATATGTTTGGACTAAATGAGTTCAATATTTCTACAATTAATTAGATCTTATTGTTTTGATGACACTGTAATGTCACAAAAAAAAGATGATAAAGACTACTTGTTCTACATAATTATTTATATAGTGATACCGATTCAATTTATTGAGACATCTACGTTTCTTAGTTTTTAGAAACAAGTATGTATATGTTCACTTGAACATAACTGTCAATTTTTATGTTAAATGACACGTATTAAGAGATATGGCCCATTTCTTCCAAAAACATGTTAAAATAAGGGTAATGTTATGTAACATCCATGCAGTACACTCAGTGACTTGGTTTGAAATTTTCTAACTTACACACTGTAAGATGACATCACGACAAATTTTGTTTCGAGAAATTTTGGAATTGCAAGGCATAGGATCTTGCCATTCATATACTATCAAGTTATTACATCTTCTGAATTTGTCCTACCATTATATCTAGGACACAATTTCATTTCAAAGTTCAATCAAATAATGAGAAAGATTGTTTTGACAGTATAATTCGAAAGAATCTTATGCTATGAAAATTAAGTAAAATTTCCATATATTTCTGTTTTCTAGATATCTGAAATCATTCCATTGTGCTAACATCATCTCGAAGACCAAAATGAAAATTTGTAAAACGAAATTATGAGAACACAAACAAAGATAGTACTATTTATTATATTTGAAGAAGTAAAAGTATTTTAATAAATGTTACGCACCCACCCAGCATGGAGGCCTAATCATCTCCACTTGGAGGCCATATAGAAGTATCATACAGGTGGACGATCGGACCTTAAGGAGTAGGCCGAGGCTCTGAACAAATCTAAGCCTCACAAGTTGGAGGCATGTTGGCATGATTGTGGCCAAGGTTGAGGAGCTGGAGTCTTAGATCACTTAGGGCATCAAGACAAGCCATCCCACAAGGATTACTGTATAGACCAAATATAAGGAGCTCGGAGTGGGAGGAAACTAAAGCCAAGTGCCTCAACGCATAACCCGAAGCTGGTTAACCAAGCACTTGAAAAGGCCTTCAGGATCTAGGAAAGAAGCCCACAAGTTGACAAACATAGGACGTTCGACGAGAAATACCCTGCTATAATATATTTACAGATAGGTACCACTTATCAAGGTATTTATTTAATAAGGCAAGTGTCGTGCCATCAAATCAAAGTGTCAGATATCATTTCACCCCAATAAGGCAAAATGAGTGATTGAATGTGACAAGGTAGGGGAAAGCAATTCAATGCCCCTGAAAATTGCCATAAGCTTGCAGGAAAGACATACGCAAGTAATTCCTATAAATAACCAAGAAAGTGATGTTAACGAGTCAGTTACCCACTCATTGTCAACATTTGGGCAAGAAAATATTAGCTCAAGAGATTCGAATAGCCACCACACCTTGAACCCTAAAATATCCCCATAATACACAAAGCTAAGATACGTGAAATAAAAAATTCTAAACCAAAAGTTTGTCAATTTGTTTCCTCCACCTAAGCTCTATATATGACTTGATCATCATAGAATGGTCTTGCATTCTAACATTGACCTAGTGTGCATTAGGTATCGTACAAGTGGGCAGAGACGTGTTCGAATTTGTTAACTTTGGGGTCGGACAAATTTTGAGGTACTTACAAATTCCTCTCATACCACCTACAAAATTTACTCTCATAATTTAGAAGTCTAGTTCAAAAAAGTGAAAAATTTAGGAACTTAAAATTTGGCTCTAGATCTCTCTTCTATATAACTAGCAAATCTTTAGTAAGCCCCAACCATTTTCAAGAACATATTGCCTTCTTTGGTAAATTTCATTTTGTCTTATGATTCCACAATGCAATGTTTAGTACATTATTAATATAACAGTGTTACTATAATACAGTGTTTCGAACTTGAGGACTAGCATTCATTCATCCAAACTATAAAAAAGAGAAAAGAGGAGACAAAGGCTGTCAAAACTGTGAAAGAGAAAAACACACTCTCCCCCAGCACTTGATGCCGGCTGTTATTACAATGTGCACACTCAAATATATATGTAAATGTGTGGATGTGTGTATGTTCATCTAAAGATATATGGAGCTCGATTAAAGACTTTTCTCTGTGGGATTTATCAATCAAGAACCTAAACGAAGAAGAGAGCGAATGAGGAGGAAGAAGAGAAAAAGGCTGCAGCAAAATGAGAATAGTGTGAAGAGAGAGATGGTGACAGGCGTCCAATGCGACACGTGGCGTGTTCCCGTTGGATGGCTTCTGGGCTCTCTTCCCACGACAGACAACACATACCCTTGGCTGCCATGTCAGTGTGTGTAACCCCCATCCCCACCCCAAACCTCGCTGAATCCACACTTCATTCTCTCTCTCTATTTATTTCGATTGTCTGCCCCCCATTCTTTCTCTCTCTTCCTTCCCGTATACCCTAATCCCTCTTTGACCGTGCTCGGCCACTATCTTATTAGTTCATGTGCATAGAGAATTAAGCAAAAGTGGGTTTTTCGTATTATGGGTTTTTTAATCCAAAAAGAATTTTTGGTGAGTGCTTATTTTTATCTGGGCTACTTTTTTTTTTTTTAATTTTTAAATTGTGTTTCTTAAGTGTGGTTCTGCAATTTTTCCGATTCTAGTGTGTATAGCTCTCCATAATGAACTGGGTACCGCTTGATTTTTGTGCATATTGTGGGTTTAGTTTTGATTTAAGTTAAATTTATGATTTTAGGATATTTTTATTTAAATTGGAATTAATGCGTGCGTCTTTTAACCTGTTTTTGGTCTATTGTTTATTAATTTGTTGTTGCATGTGATGATCTCTGATAGATATTAGACCACTCAGTGTTTATCTCCAGGTAAAATGGGTTTGAGATATACTTTTGAATTTCGTTTAATGAAGTCGATCTATTAGTTCACTCATTGTTTCTGTATTTATAGAACTGTGAAGTTTCTTTTCAGTCTGTTAAAGTTAAGTATTTCATTGACATGTTGAGAAATTTACTTGCTAAAAAAGATACAAAGTTACAAACCTTCGGTGTTGGCTACTTGTAAAATTTAAAGATAAAAAGGAATAGATACCAACTTATAGAATTGGGACAAGAAAAAAGATGACTACATTAAGCATTTGGGAACTTACGAGAGTAAAACGGAAAGGTTAATATGAATAAGATCTACGATTCCTTTGACTATCAATCCAAAAAAGAAACATATTTGCTGATGAGGAAACTTATTAAAGAGGAAAAGGATATAAACGACAAGAAGATATATCCTGCTTAAACATTTAATTCACAGTGCGTTACCACTTTTAATGTTATGGTTATATATCACACGGCATACACAAGCTTATGTGAGGGTTAATTAGTTTAATAAATACTGGTCATAACTACTTAAAGGAATATGACAAAAAGAAGATACCTGCTGCTCTCAGCATCCTGGATATTGGATGGAGTATAAATTTTACCTACCAGTCATGCGAATCCTAGTGCTAAGCTTACGTGAGCATCAAGCTGTTAAAAGTATTAGTTCCAAGACCTTTCACAGACAGTTGTTTTAGTATCTGCAATGGACTTTCTTTTTGATGTTTCCGTAATTTGAAAATTCAATTTTTGGAATGTCGTGCTTTTTCTATGATATTGTAAGCGGCTAACTTCAGCTCTTCTCGTGTCCAATAATCCAGTTTTTGTGAAATGTGTATTGTTTATATACGCTAATTGTTTTTGCTACAGGAATCACAAATTTTTGCTTTTGCTTTTAAGTTGCCAACACTTCTTGTGCCCTAATTTGATCTTTAAAGCAATGTTGGGAACCTTCTCGCTAAGTTCTTTTATAGCATTGTTGATTTAGTCATGCAAAGCACCCTTCAGAAAGGTATCTTATATGCACTTTTGTCGTTTAAAGAAATGATTGAAAGGAATTTGGAGAATAAGGGGGAGATGGATCTAACAAAATTACGTTACATTGATTTCAGGGCACCAAAAGAGGCTTCAATATTTTGTTGCTTATACACACACACACACTTTGTAAACTTTCCAAAGAAAAGAATGTAGGTGTTACTCTGGTGAAGTTTGTCCGCGACTAAAAACTTCAATTTCTTCATTACAGATCTTAAATGCATGACTTGACATCTAACAATGAAGGAAAGCTATTCAGATACAAGTAAAAACCTTGACAGAAACTGGGTCTTGAAATGTAAACGAAGAAAGCTTCCATGTGGTACAGATAAGTCCAGTGACAGGGGAAAAAATTCCAAATCTGTAGAATATCCATCAAGCACTTCATCCAAACGTGACTTGAAAGAAAAAGTTTCTTCAGATCAGTCTTATGGCAAGAAAAAAGGAACTGATGGGGTGAGATATTTTTTTCTATTCCTTCTTTAGTCCTTTCTTTCAAATATATTGGCGACAACAAACCTCTTGAAGAAGAGGTGAAGTAAAAGTGGAAAGGTTTATTGAAAATGATAAGAAAGATGTTTTAATCAAGAACCTATGCATGAAAGGTTTTAAAGCCCCATTCTTCATCCTTTTGGGTTAAGAAATCAACACAATATCGTATCTAATTTTCTTCCTTTTTTGATGCCCACCCTGAAATTCTTCATTCTTTTCGGTTAAGAAATCAACACAATATCGTATCTAATTTTCTTCATTTTTTGATGCCCACCCTGAAATTCGTTCTCTTTTGTGCAATTGTTTTTTCTTTGGTGAAGCTATAATTAATTGACTAGTTTTTTTATTAATTAATTAAGAATTACTTGTTCTTTATGCTACAGTAGCAATGTAGGCAATTTTGAATTTTGACTTTTGTTTGGCTGCTTTATTGTATCTTTCAGTATTATTATGAGTGCGTAGTTTGCGATCGTGGTGGAAATTTGCTGTGTTGTGATGGCTGTCCCCGTACCTATCACATTCAATGTTTAGACCCTCCTCTAAAGGTATGTTAAGTTTATCAAGAACGTTATGTGTAATGTGTTTTTTTAACCTTTTATTCATTTGTTTCGATAAAATAATGCATTTTATATTTACTTTATTATCTCAAGCGTATTCCTTCTGGGAAGTGGGAATGCCCAACCTGCTGTCAGAAGAGTGCTTCATTGGAGCCTGTGAACTATCTCGATCCCGTTACAAAACGACCACGGACAAAAATTATCATTCGAAGATCAAAAGCAGAAAATGAATCATCTGAAAATAACAACGTATCTGAGGCATTTGGAGGCCCCAGTTCTGGGAAGAAGTCCTCAGACAAAGAAAACACGTCGTTGCCTCGTCATGGAGAATTGGTTGAAAAGTTTGACCGTTCCTCCAATGACGAATGGTGCATTAACGAAACAGGTAATCTTGTGCAGGATGGTTCTGTGGAGGGTAGTTCATCACATGCTGGTGTTGATAGGAAGCTGGAGGTCTCTCTTGCTCACATACCTGTTGAGAAGTTAGTTACTCCTGTTAAGGAAATGTCTTCATCAAAGAAAAAAAATTCAACTATGAACGAGGAAGTTTCTGAGATAAAGCCTGAAGCATCTCCTAGAAATATATCTCCAGGAAATGGATCTGTCATTGCAAAGGAAGCTCCCACCCGGATAGGCAGAAAAAGAAAGCGAAAGGTTTATGCCCTCGGTGATCAGAAAAAATGCAAGGGTGATGAGGGAAAATCTACTACATATTCTTCTGGGAAAGGTGTGTCCAAAGCAAAAGCTGCACATCCAGGAATTTCTAAATCAAAGGGAAAACGTAAGATAGTTTGCCATGGGGATTGTGTAACTCCATTAGAGCAGGATGTTGTTGACATCCAACTAAAAAATGAGGTCTGTACTCCTGCCTTTCACATATTGTGTTCTCTTTTGGTGATTATTCAAATCGAGATATTTTCCTTTTTGCTAGATGTTATCTAATGTTTAAAAATATAACTCTAATAGCAATACTTTCAATTTTCTTATTGGGAGAAATATCAATACTTTTAATTTTTAAATCACTTTATAAGTCTGAATGCCAGTGTACCTCTTCCTATGTTAATTTGTTTTAGACTTCTGGTTATCTGATGAAGTGCTTCAGTTCTTTCCCTAATGTTTGGAAGACATTAAAGAAGAGTTTCAGTCGTTTTAGAATTCTGGTCACATTATGGAGAGTTCTGAGATGCTCTTTAATATTTGGAGGACAAGAAAGAGTAACCTCTGTAGTTCTTCTCATTGCAGTCTAGGATGCTTTTTTCTACTCAGTAAAGATGTATGACCATATGGTGACACTTCATGGTGCTGTGCATTTGTTTCCCTTGCTTTTGTTTTGCCATTTGTAACTCTAAATAAAATCCTATTGTGGTAAGGGGCTTTTATATTGAACCTATATGTCGATATGTGCCAAGTCTTTTCTATCCCATTTTATCATTGATATAGTTCTGTGGCTCATCTCTGTGTCTCTTTTTCTGAGTGCTGTTTCCATAATATGAACTCATTTGGTGCAGATCATTTCTGAAAAAGCAGCTTGTAGAACACATGAATCACGTGTAGCTGTGAAAATTGCAGTTGAGCCCTTGGCATGTGAAGATAATGCTGCTGAAGTTCAGCAGGTACAATTGTTGGCTAGGATTTCTTGCAAAGAATTATGTACAGTAACACAGAGTGTTATAGTGAATCTTTTCCTGTCTATGACCTGTAATTATGAGGTTTTCTGTTTCTATTTTCTTGTTTTATCTAATAGGTCGATCGGATTATGGGTTGTCGTGTGCAAAGTGGTACTTACAATGTTCTCATGATGGATGTGGATGAACTCCCTTTGGAGGATTCTGTAGTTGCAGAAGATGTAAATAAAGTATATGGGAAAAGCCCCTGCTCTGAAATGCCTGGGATAGGCATAGGAAAGATTGACATGGGTTGTCAGAATATTGCTAGCTGTTCCAATGGGAGCAAGAACGTAACAGATCTCATGAATGAAGGTAAGCTACAAGTATACCGAAGATCCTCAACCAAAGAATGTAAAGAACGAAATTTCAAGGATTCTATGAGAGACATTGAAGATTCTAATGTTCTGAATAATAAAAATAAAGATGAGAATATTTCAAGCCCAAAAAGTACAGCAAAGACTGCCAAGATAATCGCAGAAGGCAAGAAGATTGATTTTGTCTTGGAAAGTTGTAACCATGACATCTTAAACAACTGTCAAACTCACGCTACTGATGAGAATGAAAACTCGAAGGATGGTGAAATTAAGATGACAATGATGTGTGCTCCTAAAAAGTCCAACTTGGATGAATCTGGATCCTCTGAAGGATTGTCCGTCTCATTTGAGTTTTTGGTCAAGTGGGGTGGGAAATCTCACATCCACAACAGTTGGATTCCCGAATCTGAACTGAAAGTTCTGGCAAAACGGAAACTGGAGAATTACAGGGCAAAGTATGGGACATTAACTATAAATCTTTGCCAGGAACAGTGGAAGTTGCCTCAGCGAGTGATTGCTACTCGGTCCTCTATATGTGGTTCAACTGAAGTATATGTAAAGTGGACAGGTCTTTCTTATGATGAATGCACTTGGGAAAGAACCAGTGAACCTGTAATTGCAAAATCGCTTCACTTGGTTGATTTATTCTTTAAATTTGAACGCCAAACGCTGGAGCATGATTCTGGAAAACACGATCCAACATGGAGGAAAGGTGACTTCCAACAAAAAGAAGTAATGACTCTCACTGAGCAGCCTAAAGAGCTAGCAGGAGGTTCTTTGTTTCCACATCAGCTGGAAGCATTAAATTGGTTGCGTAAAAGCTGGCATAAATCAAGAAATGTGATACTTGCTGATGAAATGGGGCTTGGAAAAACAGTATCAGCTTGTGCCTTTTTATCATCATTATATTTTGAATTTAAAGCTACTCTGCCTTGTCTGGTTTTGGTTCCTCTATCCACAATGCCCAACTGGATGGGTGAGTTTTCGCTATGGGCTCCTAACCTCAATGTGGTGGAATATCATGGGAACACCAGGGCTCGAACCATAATTCGCCAATATGAATGGCATGCATCTGGTCCTAGTGGGTTGAATAAGAAAACATCAGGTTATAAGTTCAATGTTCTTTTAACTACTTATGAAATGGTTCTTGCCGATTCCTCTCATCTACGTGCAGTTCCTTGGGAAGTTCTTGTGGTTGATGAGGGGCACCGTCTGAAAAACTCTAGCAGTAAGCTTTTTGGCTTGCTAAACACTTTCTCATTCCAACATAGGGTACTGTTGACAGGTACTCCTCTTCAGAACAATATAGGGGAGATGTATAATCTTCTAAACTTTCTGCAGCCTGCTTCATTTCCTTCTCTCTCTTCATTTGAGGAGAAATTTAATGATTTAACAACTGCTGAAAAGGTAGAGGAACTGAAGAAACTTGTTGCCCCGCATATGCTTCGTAGGCTTAAAAAGGATGCCATGAAGAATATCCCCCCAAAGACTGAACGAGTGGTTCCTGTTGAGTTGTCAAGTATTCAGGCAGAATATTATCGTGCCATGCTAACAAAGAATTATCAGGTGTTACGAAACATAGGGAAAGGGGTTCCCCATCAGTCGATGTTAAATATTGTGATGCAGTTACGAAAGATTTGCAATCATCCTTATCTTATACCTGGCACTGAGCCTGAATCTGGATTGGTGAATTTCCTTCATGAAATGAGAATAAAAGCTTCAGCCAAGCTAACTTTGCTGCATTCTATGCTCAAGGTGTTACACAAAGAAGGTCATAGAGTCCTTATCTTTTCACAAATGACCAAGTTACTTGACATTCTTGAGGATTATGTGTCTATCGAATTTGGGGCAAAGACATACGAGAGAGTTGATGGCTCTGTATCTGTGGCTGATCGACAAGCAGCAATAACTCGTTTTAACCAAGATAAGAGTCGATTCATATTCCTTCTATCAACACGCTCTTGTGGCCTTGGCATCAACTTGGCGACTGCTGACACTGTCATTATCTATGATTCTGACTTTAACCCACATGCAGACATCCAAGCCATGAATCGGGCACATCGAATCGGACAATCAAACAGGCTTCTGGTGTACAGGCTTGTTGTCCGTGCTAGTGTTGAAGAGCGCATCTTACAACTTGCAAAGAAGAAATTGATGCTTGATCAACTTTTTGTGAACAAGTCTGGGTCGCAAAAGGAGGTGGAAGACATCCTAAAATGGGGAACTGAAGAACTTTTTGGTGATTCTTCTTCCACAACAGAAAAAGATGGTGAAAACCACAACAATAAAGATGAAGCAGTTACAGAACCGAATACCAGGAGGAGAACTGGTGGCCTTGGGGATGTATACGAAGATAAATGTGCAGATGGTAGCAATAGGATTGTGTGGGATGAAGCTTCTATTTCAAAATTGCTAGACCGCTCACACGTCCCATCTGATTCACCTGATAATGCTGAATCAGAAATAGAGAACGATATGCTTGGTTCAGTGAAGGTATTGCTTCAGCCATTTTATCACCCCAGTTACAGTATGCTTTACTATTGTGTCCAAAATCTTTGTTTCTGCTAATATTTCAATTATCCTTATTTTGGGTTTCTCATGGAGCTTCATTGGTCGCTCATTCTTCCAATTTTAGCAGAACCCAGATTAGATGTTTTTCTGGAGAAATTTCTATGTTTTTATTTGAGTTTGGAATAACAATATACACCTTCTAGTTTATAGTCTGATTAATTGAATAAAATTATTTGTAAAGCTGAATGAATAAGATGATTCATGGACGCTCATTTACTGAACTCATTAGTTCCAAGTTTTAAGGACTGATTTTCCTTGTTCACTATGATAAATAAGACTAAACAATCAACATTTTACATTTGCACTTCTTCTCTGGATTGTGTGTATCATTCATATTCATATGACTTATTGACATCATGAAGCTAATAAGAAGCATGTGAAATTAGTCCCTAGAATGGAATGATGAACCAACAGAAGAACAAGATGGAACAACATCTGTTCCCGTGGGCACTAGTGCTCCGAGTGCACAGAATTCTGATAAAAAGGATGATGATTTGACTGGCAGCAATGAAGAAAATGAATGGGACAGGCTTCTGCGAGTTAGGTACGTATTTCATTCTTAAGTTGTATAGCACCATTTCCATTACTCCTTGTTTTCGTATCCCTGCTTTGTGTTTTTTTATGCCACATCTCTGATACTTAAGAGTTCGATTTTCTTGAATCTAGGATAAATAGTCCTAGTAGAAGTACGCAGTTTGTTGAACCTATTTTATGGTTTTTCCGTTATTAGCAATGATTGTGGACTCAAAATGTGTGGAAGGATTCCCGCTTCACGTAGAACGGGAACAAGGAGAATTTGTAATCCCAACAACTCATTAAGCACCTATTTATCTACATAGTAATGAGTGCATCATTCTTCGATCTGTAATATTGAAAATTAAGTGGATCAACATAAATACATAAATGCATGTACATGTGTGTGGAAAATTTACATAAATTAGTTTTCCACTTCGTTATACAAAAACTCTCATCATTCACAAGTTACTTCATAAGCATCTCTTTCTTAAATCATTTGCTCGTTCGATTTGTAGATGGAAGAAATACCAGAGTGAGGAGGAAGCAGCCCTTGGCCGGGGAAAACGTCAAAGAAAAGCTGTGTCTTACAAGGAAGCATACGTGGCACACCCCAGTGGAACACTGAGTGAAGTACTGCCTCTCTCTCTCTCTCTCTCTCTCTCTGTGCATGTGCGTGTTGGGGGTAGGGTGGAGATTCTGTTCATCTTTTATTTCCTAATATCTGCATCAGAGGCTTGTAGACAATTCTGTATGCTGACAATATTATTTTCATAGACATGTATAGATGCCCGATCTCCAATGATTTTGACATATATTGATAGTCCCAGGCCCCCCAGTGAACATGGACATCATACAGATGCTTCTACCATATTGTGCTTGTGATTTGAATTGCCACATTTTGGGTATCCTATCCAATATTGCCAACCAGCTTTTGTGTTCTATGAAAAATTGACTCGGTCGTAAATTGCATATCCTTTTCCGTTTTGTGAATTTTGCTATCAATGATGGGTTTCATTGTTTCAACTGTCATTCTGATCAAAATCCAAGCATTATAAATAGAAATCTTCCTGTCAGCAGTTATTTTTCTCTTTCTACTTTGCTTTAACTTCCTGTATTAGTGTTAACCCCACTGGCCATCTTCAGTTTCCATTATCAATGATTTGGCGAGTGCTGATAACCTCTGTTTTCACTTTCCCAGTTATAAAAAATGGCTGTTATCAAACCAAAAAGTGTCTTTTCTGGCCATTTTATTGCCAACACCAACTGCTATTACACAAAGCCTTCGTTTCACCTTCCATTTACTTTTTGCTGTTAGAATGTCGGTGAGTCCATCCTGATTAAATTTTATTACAAGTGTCTGATTTTCATGGATTGAATTGAATGTTTTGATTAGAGGCTCTGCATCTCAGTGATTGTTGTTATTGTGCGGTATACCAGAGTGTTGCGGAAGAGGAACTGGAGCCCAAACCCGTGCCTGAGCGACAGTACACTCCGGCTGGACATGCGCTTAAAGCAAAATAGTGAGTTTTTATTCATGATAATTATATACTTTGTTCTCGTCGAGATTTCTGTTATACCCAGGATCTGATGTTTTGATCTTCTGTTCACCGATTGGGCCCTAATCCTTTTGGAACTATATCTCCCAAATAATATGTTCAGAAATCTAAGATTTTAATATTTCAGTGCAATATTATGTGAATGGTTATATGCGAGTACAAGCCTGTAACCAGAGATCTTCATGGGGGACCCTTATTTGGTTAAAATCACTGTGATAAGCATCAAAGATATTTGAATCGGTCAATTGTGGCTCATGATAGTGGAAGTTATGGATCTTAATTAATCAAGACATAATGTTGCATCTAATCAGCCCTGGACGACAGGAGAACGTAAAAATTTTAAAGCTCATCACTTGAAACATACTTAATTGCTAATGATCGTTGACTCAACCTATTGTGTTAATGTGTTTTCTTTCAACAGTGCAAAGCTTCGTGCTAGACAAAAAGAACGGTTGACAAAGAGGAAAGCAATTGAATCATCTACTCCTGTCAAGGGATTTTACAGACTAGAGTCACTTCCTCAATTCCCTCCCCTGCGTGCTAAAGATGATAATCAAATGACCATATCAACTCAGCCTGTCGAAGAGAAGGCTACAACCTTGGACTTTGAAAATAATAGTCATAGTCAAACCACAGGACCCAATAGCAAGACCGACTCGACCATGATGCTGGGTAAGATTACGGAGCATAAAAACACTGTTGATTTGGAGTTTCCAGTTATGTATAATCGCTTTCCAGACGTTTCCCTGCCAAATGACCAATTTAAGGGGACAAGTTCCACGAACACAATGTACAACTTGTTGCCAGTTTTAGGATTGTGTGCTCCTAATGCTCCAGATTCTAACCAGTTGGAGCCATTGCAACGAAAATTCTCAAGACCAAATAAAAGACAGTACAAGCAAGGACTTGGGCTGGAGTTGCCTTTACCTGTTACTTGTTCTAGCGTGTTAAACGAGATGACTGTTAAAAGTAAAGAGGCAGTCTCAGGCAGATTCAATTTTCCAAATCTTTCTGGTGCTTCAATTTCACAACCTAAGAGTGACATCCCTAATAATTATCTACCCTCGAATCCAGTATGCTCTCTCTCTCTCTCCACGCACACGCGCACACACACACACACACAATGGTTTGATTTGACTAATTCTCATTTATTTGCAGCATCCTCTGGATATCCTGAGAGGAAAAAGCTCGGTGGAGCATCTTGGAAACTCGGGGACTACTTTCTCTGGTTTTCGAGAAAAGCCTCTCTTGCCCAAATTACCATTTGATGAGAAGCTGCTAAGATATTCATTTCCTAGTGCAAACTTTCCCCATCCAACCCCTGACTCGTTCTCAAGCTTATCACTGGGATCTAGTACAGCAGACCGAAGTAATTCTGTCCCTGAACTCCCTAAGATTCCGTTATTGCCAAATCTCAAATTTCCTCCAGATCTTCCCAACCATAACCAACGAGAACAGCAAACGCCTCCAGGATTGTACTCGGATCCGATACCACCATTTTTTACATTTCCTGAAAACCATCGTAAAGCTCTTGAGAATATGCTGAGAACTGGACCTGGCTCCAGCAATATGCTGAAAATGAAACCAAAGGTAGATATCTGGTCTGAAGATGAACTTGATTATCTGTGGATTGGTGTTCGTAGACATGGAAGGGGGAAGTGGGATTCAATGCTGCGAGATCCAAGACTAAAGTTTTCGAAGTTCAAAACTGCTGAAGATTTGTCAGCAAGATGGGAAGTAGAACAAGTTAAGATCTTGGATGGGCCAGCATTACCAGGACCAAAGTCTATCAGGCCTGCAAAGTCTGCGAATTCATTCTTATTTTCTGGGATATCTGATGGACTGATGGCACGGGCATTGCACGGAACATTGCCTGGAACTAGCTCTGATGGAATGATGGCAGGGGGATTGCACGGAATTAAATGTGATGGGTCACTGAAATTCCCCACCAGCATTACAGAGATGAAATTGGGTCTTGGTGATCTGCCTGCTAGTTTGACACATCTGGAACCATCTGATCCTCTTCCAACTTGGATTGCTGATAAGTTCCCAGCAAATTTGTCCCGAGACTCTTCTGCAGGACCTTCCGATGGATTAGTTCTTTGCTCAAGCATACCAGAGTCGCCATTTCTGTTGAACTCATCAGGATCTAGTAGTTTCCATTCTATTGGTTTAAATTGTTCAGACAGTTCTAAGGTACAGCAGCTGGAGAGACGAAGGGATACAACTAGATTGGGTTTATTGCCTGGCCTTGGTAACATGGGTAGCAGCGAGCATACAGGTTCTTTTCTTGTTGCGAATTGTAACAGGGACCAGAAGGTTCCCCAATCTAAAGGAAAAGAAGTGGTTTCTACTTGTACTCCAAAAGAAAAGCTTCCTCATTGGCTTCGAGAAGCAGTAGATGCTCCTGGTAGAACTCCTGAACCTGATTTGCCACCGACTCTTTCTGCAATAGCACAATCTGTTCGTGTCTTGTATGGGGAAGAGTCCTCCAAAATTCCCCCATTTATTGACCAGGGACTACCTCCTCCCCGTCCCCAGGATCCTCGATGCAGTTTGAAGAAGATGAAGAAGAAGAAGAAAAGGAGAACACAATTGGCCAATCAAGACTCTCAAGTGGTTGCCAGTAACTGCCAAGATAGCCACCCTGGAGAACATGTTTGTTCGTCATCCGTTCTTCTAGAGCCAGCCTTTCCTCTGCATCCAAACTCGAGTGACGGGGTTTCAGGATTCCCTAGGATTGAGCCAAACCTCTACATAGCTTCTCTCAATCCGAAAATGACGAGCCTATCATCTTCATCTGGGACAACTACAATCAAGAAAGTAACTGCAGGATTATCTCCTTCACCTGAAGTCCTCGAATTGATCTCTTCTCGTGTTGCATCAGGTCCACCTCCTGCAACACACCCAGGCTTCAGTGACAGCTTGCTCCCTTTGCAAATTTCTGTTGATCAAGGAAGCTCGGAACCCCAAGATGCATGCGCGGAACACAAGTCAAACCAGAGGGCACCTGCTGTAGAAGAGCAGACAGGAAGTGGTGATTCCAGCAAAACGCTGTCTGATCCTGTTCACTCCGAACAGCCAGATGGAGAGGTGTCTTCAGAAGGGATTATAACAGTTCAACCTGTAAGCAACCATGAACCATAGACATCAATGGGGAGTTGATTGGCAAACAGGTTTTCTTTTAAAGTACCATTGTTCCCTATAATTTACTATTCTCTTCAGTTTTGTAGTGCATGTAATTTTCTCGAAACTATTGGAGAATCTGAACCTACTTATTATGTAACGTTTTGTTAGATAATATAAAATGTAGAATATTGTCTCGATATTATTGTAGCCAAAAATAAAAATGTCGACTCTTTTGCGACACAATCTCCAATCCCTCCATGCAGTTGGAAAAAAAAAATGCAAAATCAATCTTGTGCGCTAGTTATGCTGAATAAGTTCAGGCTTTAGAGCATATGAACTCATTCTGCACAACAACTGCACAAGATTGATGAGCTGTGTAGTTCTTAGTTGCATATGACCTTGTGGATAAGTTGGTAGAATTTGTGCAAAAGTTGTGCTACTTCTGAATCGATGCTTAATGAACATTTTCATGTTATAGTCCAGTGCATTACCAATGTATGTAGTTTGTAAGCATAGGTATTTACATGTGGGACTTGAGAAGAGTCAGCCAGTAATCAAATTATAATCAGCCTAAATGATAGAATTTGCTCAAAATATTTGTGCAGAACTCTTTGTTTGTGGGAACACAGGTAAAGGAGAATCAAGGACTGAATGGAGAGTCCTGGTTTGGTTTACTACTGGATGCGCACTGGTACTTTATTTTAAGAACACTCGACGTTTCCTGCTTTCCTTGCTTTCTCTCAGTTTTCTTAAATGCTTGACTACGAAAATTTTTCATGTGTAATGGCGTGGCCGACATGAATTTAGATTTTTTTGCGTGGCTCTAATTGTAATCTCATCTCTTCTAAAAATTTAAGGGGCTGTTATCTTTGTATTTCAGTTTTGTGTTTTGAGTTTTGAATTCATTTTCAGTTTTCTGTTTTGAGTGTCAATTGTTGAAAATGTGTTCTCTTTGACATTTTGAAAAATTGTTTTGAAAACACAAAAAAACAAGTTTTGAAAATTTTGACTTGATTATAACTTAAAATACTCAAAA
>CAIGRP010007999.1:1448-17410 GCA_903798385.1 Fraxinus cuspidata
CCCCCCCCCCCCCCCCCACCCCTTTTTTGTGAAATTTATTAAACAGAAAATGATGGAAAATCTAGTATCTCATATGGTACTGCATAAACACTTCTGATGGAATTAGAGTATCTTACAGATTGAAAATTCAAAAAATTAACTAAATCTGTTGATGAATAATCAAATTTGTTGTTATAACATAATCCCAGTAACCCAGTTTCAGTCTGTAAAAAAACTCCATTTGATCCAACAACCTAAAACACTTTTTTCTACAACAAAACACAAAAATCATCTTTTCCTGAACACAATAGAAATTCTCAGATTTATTAGCATAAGAAATCAATAGATCAAATCACAAATCATCACAAACACACGTAAACATTGTAAATTAAGCAAATCATCCTAGAATAACATTGGATTCAAATTCATAAAACCAACTAAATTCATGAAACTCACAGTAAAAGGTAATCATTACCTTTTCAAATTCCTCTTCACGTATTCCTACGTACGTATTTGCTCTAACGGTTTATTTTCCATTGTTTACTAAATTCTTTGTTTATTGAAGTTCTGAGTATTAATTCCAGTTAAGTTCCTCTAATCTATTAGGGTTTTATTTAAACACAAATTCTAAAAGAACATAAGAAGATTTAAGAAAGTTTACTAAAAATAAATATTAGTGAATGAATTTAGTTATATATTTTTATTTAATTTTATATATGTCTATTTAAGTAAATTTACATAAGATTAATAATGTAGTCCTTGTTTGACCCCATTTTTTTTTTAAAAAAATGCATTTTTGAATAGTGCTTTGACCTCATTTCAACCACACATTTTTCAATAAAATAATATTACACGTAAACTCAAAATTTTTCCTTATTTTTTATCAACACATTTCTCATCAATACACTATTCAAAAATGCATTTTTTTAATAAAAATGAAATCAAACAAGCCCATATTATAATTATATTTATTTACACAAGTTTTTACGAAATCCATTATAAGAAAAGTCATACATTTCATATTACTTCTTTACTTTTTCTATTTTTATTTCGTATAAGTATACACCTTTATGTGTTCGGATCGTAAGAAATTTCAGATTTCTCCGGTAAATTCAATTTGCTAGGATTATGACCATTTATTTGGTCACTATATCAAGTGCAAAAGTGTTGTCAACAACTTTTTATTTTTCGATTTTATTTCTTTTGTATAATGACATAACTTATTGAGATATCTCAATTTTTAGCTTATCAGGTACATGAACCTCTTTAGGATTTTTATACTTTGTTATGTCTAAATACTCATCAAAGTAACAATTTTTGTTAATTGCTTCATTTTCGTTTGGAAATTTTTGTACTAGAGTCTAATATCATCACGTTTGAAACGTGCTATAAATTTTTTAAATATAATATTAACTAATTATCTTCCACAATGTTAATTCGAGTTGGAGCATTTAAAGTTGATGTGTGAGATATTGTTGATCTTTTTTTATCTGTGAATGCATCTAAAAAAATTATCTTTCGAACTTCTAATTTGAATTATATTTTGCGAGAATTTAGATAATGATGCATTTGTACATTATTTTCATCTTTTTAATTCATCTCTCTAATGCTGAGAAAATTGTCCAATCAAATTGATAATCAACAAACTGCTTTATAAAATATCACACATTTGGGATAATGGTTCAAACTACAAATTTATTTTCAACATTATTTACATTTCATCTCAGTGCATCGAAATGAATCAATTTCACATATACTGCACTATCAAAATAATTAAATAAAAAATTAGGCTCTAATCATAAGACAATTATAACGGGGAGAACTATGACATTGAGATTATAAATAATAGCATTCCCTAAACTAAAATTAGAAGTACTTTATTCTCAATTAAATTAAGAGGAGGTGTTTATCAATCAATATTGTTAAATCATTTATTGACATCTCAATTAACGCTTATTAACATTTTGAGATTAAGAATCACTAATATTAAAAAGACACTCCATCTTGATTATATAATCTAAAAATTATACCGACAGTTTAAAATTTAAAATTTGAGCAGTAATTTCGCAAACTTCAATTTGTGAATACCATGCAATCAGTATATGTATCAAATATATTAAATACAAATAATATTTAGATAGTCAACATGGAGGATAATGAAACCTCTTTTATCACCTTAATTAATTTTTTGAAAACCTTATTTAGGTAATGACGTTTAATGATCAATTCTCAATAAATAGAACAAATATAAATTTATTGGATTGAAAAATCTCCTAATTCTTCGTTTGAAATCCATTTGAATTTTTAATTTCGAATCATTATTGATCCAGTGATGGTCCACTGATCATGCCAAACAATAAAATCAAATTGAATTTCTGATCCAATATAGTGTTTATTCCAATTATACCACACATTTTAGAAACTTAACATATTTGCCTCTAATTTAGTAGAAAATAAATTACTATCAATATAAAATTTTATTCTCCCATATAAAGTAGTATTGACTCTTCTAAAATATCAAAACAATATTGATATATTGATATATACGTAGTTGTGATTATTCAAAAGAAATAGAACAATATTCCTTCAGGAATATTGATAATTTTAAATTAATTTTAATATTCTTCAAAAATAATAATATGTATAAATTTGTGTTTCCTCAGGAACACAATATAGTATTCTTCAATAATAATAATATGTATTATTTTTGCTTTTTTGGAGCAATTTGTCAATATCATTCTGGAATATTGAAATTATAATTACTTGCTCTTCAGGAACATATAATATTCTTTTTTAAAAACATTTATACAAGGTAGATTGCGTTTCTTTTAGAACACCAAAACCATATTCACTTAGTACAAATATAATTTCTAGTTGTACTTCTTCAGAAGCACAAGTTAAATCAAAATATTAACTAATATAAAAATTTACAAATACAATATATACTAAGTAATAGAAAGACTTTAAAAAATATATACTTACTTGAATTCAAAAGTTTTAGAAAGTTTTGAACAGTTGACAAATCTCATATTTTTCAAAAATTAAATTTAAAAAAAAAACCTGTAGTACTTAAAAAATTGCTAATGTTCAAGTACCTATTTCTCATAAATGAATTGCTGGATTTTGATAAGAACCGTTAGATTTGAAGCAAAATGAGTTGTGAACATCATGTCCAATTTTTTAGGATGATCGAAAATGACACATTGAGATATCAATTTTTTTTTTTATCACTGTTGTACTAGTTGTCCAGATTCTACGAATTTCTGCATTGTTGATTTCGAAATAATAATAATATATTTTTTCCATAGTATATAGAGTCAATATAGGGTCAACGAACTTCGGGTTCGTGATAATATTTGATCCAATCATTTTTATGAACATGTAGTACATGTCAGAATGGAGCTAGAGTTTTTCTTTTATGTGCTTCTCGCCAAATGCAAAAGATGTTATACGAAGATATTCTCTTGTATCTTCTCAATATGATATCCATGGTAGTGAATATCTTTAAAATTATGCAAATTTCTTTAGATAAAATATATAATTGTGTAATATTTGATAAAATAATACCTGCTCTTCCGGAACCTTCAACGATATTTGATACACCATAATATCGTATGAATATTATTTTCAACTACTGTTAAATTTTAAGAAGTACTTTTATCTTGAAGAATTGTGTGCATAGTCAAATATCTGCTAAACAAATATCTTGAAAATTCATCTTAAATCTTATTAGTATGTCAAAATTTATGCTTTTCTAGAACCACTAATATGATATTCTTTGAGAAAATTGAAACACCAAATTGTATGATCTTTTGGAGTGATAAATTAACATTCTTGAATATTAATAAGATAAAATAAATCATTTTCCTTTAAAATTACAATTGAATTGTTTAATTTGTATTTCTTTAGGAACATAATGAGATATAATTATTTGAGACGTCCGCTATTTCGAGAGAACGTTTGATGCGAACCCACGTAATAATAGTAGTCACGAAACTCACATAAGATTGATTCAACCCCAAAAAAGTCAAAAACGAATGTTAAATTTGATTCAAAAATATTGAACCAAACTAACAAAATCGCTGACAATATGTTGACCCTACGATTACAAGACTTAAGAATTTCAATCGATTTGTTTAAACGCCACAAGAAATAATCTTGATAAATTCATAATTAATTGGATGAAGAAAAAAAAGAAAGTAATAATGTCTTGTAATTAATTTCTCATTAATTGTGTGTTGTACAATGAAAATAATAATCTTATTTATATAGAATCCATAAAACTCTAGAACAAACGGAATTAAACTCTAGGAATAACAAAAGATATCACAAAATGGAGTTTTTACTAAAATAGAAGATTGCGCAAAATTTGAAAAATTCGCCACCAAAAATATAATATGTGGTCGCATAGGCTCCCTACATGCGGTCGCAGGCCAATTGACAGCCTTCAGTTTTGGTTCAGTATGGAGGCATGCGACCGCCTGCCTATTTACACTATGCGGTCGCATAACTTTCCCTTTCAGCTTCCTCGTCTGTTGCTTGAATCAAGTTGATACATTTGATTTCTTCTTTCAAACCCAATATTAAACTTATTCATTTGCTTGTCGTGATCAATATTTCGTCCACTATTGCTTGAATAAGCAATCCCATAGCTTTCTTGACATTCTTTGCCCATAACCTCGTGATTGGTCTTTCCTTCACGATCAACGGATCCTTACTTGGACTTGCCCTCGTATCATGTATCACATCATCTCCTCACTCTTCAAAAGGATTAGACTTCGAATCTTGATGCGAACCCACGTAGCAATTGAAGTTACGAAACCCACAACATATTAAATCAAACCCAAGAAAGTCAAGAATCAACGTTTGAAAGAAAGTTCGACCGAATAAATTATTGAACCAAAAAATCAAGACAATTGCAACAATTTCTTGACTTCATGGTCACAAAATTTATGAACCTTACTTGAATTGTTGAACGCCACAAGAAATTAATTCTTGATAATTTTGGAATTAATTGGATGAAGAACAAAAAGATAGCAATATGCCATGCAATAATATTTCTTGAATTGTGTGTTTTTACAATGAATGGAATGGGTTCTATTTATATGGAACCCATAAAACCTACTTTAAAACGAAATTAAGCATTAAAAGTTATCAAAAATATATCATACAAGAGATTTAATTAAAATAGAAGATAACGCAAAATTTGAAAAATACGCGTCCAAAAATGTACTATGCGGCTGCATAGGCTCCCTGCATGCGATCGCATAGGCCAATTGACAGCTTTAAGTTTTAGTTCAGTATGGAGGCATGCGGCCGCATGCCTATTTACACGATGCGGTCACATTTTCCAGTTCAACTTCTTCGTTTGTTGCTTTAACCAAATTGATCCATATGGTTTCTTCTTCCAAGCACAACATGAAACTTGTTCATTTACTTGTTGTGATCGATGTTTCATCCACTGTTACTTGAACAACCAATCAAATAGCTTCATTGACCTTATTTGCCCGTGACCTCGTCATTGGTCATTCTTCCACGATCAACTGATCCTTGCCGGACTTGCCCTCGTATCATGGATAACATCATCCCTTCCCTCTTTGAAAGGATTCGAACTTGGATCAGTATCAAAGAGAGAAAGATTAGAGACATTAAAGGTAGCCGAAACATTATACTCACCAGGAAGATATAATTTGTAGGCATTGTCATTGATCTTTTCAAGGATTTAGAATGGACCATCTCCCCGTGGCTACAACTTCGTCTTTCTTTGTTCTCGAAAACGTTCTTTTCTCATGTGTACCCAAACTCAATCTCATGTTTTAAATGTAATGCGCTTTCATCCCTTATTTGCTTAAGAAGCATGATGCTCATTTTTCTTCTTAATGTCACACTATACCTTCTCATGGAGGGATCTTACCAACTCAGCCTTCTCCTTTCCATCTAAGCTACCTCTTTCATCAACAGGTAAAGGAATTAAATCCTAAAGTGTTAGTGGATTAAAACCATACATAATTTCAAATAGAGTATAAGAAGTAGTAGAAAGTGTGGCCCTGTTATATGCAAATTCTATAAACGGCAAAAATCATCCCAACTCTTCAAGTTCTTATTGATTATAGTGCGCAATAGTTGTATCATAGTCCTATTAACAACCTCAATTTGGCCATCTGTTTGTGGGTGACAAGTAGTAAAAAACAATAGTTTGGTTCCTAACTTATTTCACAAAATCCTCCAAAAGTGATTAAGGAATTTAATATCCCTATTCTATACAATGCTTCTAAGAATCCTTTGTAAGTGTACTACTTCCTTAAATTATAAGTCCGTAATATTGGTGGCTTCATCAGTTTTAGACATGGAATAAAATGTGACATCTTACTAAATCTATTTACCACCACAAATATAGAATCTCTTCACTTCTTAGTCTTAGGTAAACTCAACACAAAATCCAAAGACACATCAACCCAAGATTCACTAGGAACAGGTAATGGCGTAGATAAACTATGAGTTAGAACCTTATAGTTAGTCTTTTTACAAGTGATGCATCTACTACAAATCCGATCAACATAAACTTTCATTTTAGGCCAATAAAAATGTTCACCTAGCATCCCTAAGGTCTTCTTAACCCCAAAATGACCCATTAGACCTCCAGTATGTGGTTCATGTACTAATAATTTTCTCATTAAACATTTAGGAACAAATAGCTTATTTTTTTGAAATAAATACCACCCTGAGATAAAACATTAGATTTTGCTTTTTTACATGTAGTGTATCTAATACAAACCCGATCAACCTCTACTTACATCTTAAGCCAATAAACATGTTCACCTAGCATCTCTAAGGTCTTCTTAACCCCCAAAATGACCCATTAGACCTCCAATATGTTCTTCACGTAGTGGAACACATAAGGAACACATATCTTATTTTGATCCATTAAGGAACACATAACCCGAAATAAATATCCATCATGCCTAAAGAATATAGAACCCTTATTACATGATTCGTATATATTAGAAAAATCAAGATCATTAGTATACATATCCTTAACATATTCAAATCCTAGCAATTTCACACCTAAAGAAGTTAGAAGTACGTACCTTCTTGACAAAGCATTCTCTACCACATTTTCTTTACCTTTTTTTTATCGAAAAACATAAGGAAGTGTCTCGATGAACTTCATCCACCTTGCATGTCTCTTGTTTAACTTACCTTGACCCTTTAAATGCTTCAAGAACCCCTTACATTTTCTTTACCTATGCTGCCATGTTTTCAGAGCTCGAATGAATGCATACATCTCCTTATTATATGCAAGATAATTGAGAGCTGCTCAACTTAGGATTTCATTAAATTAGGCTATTGATCTTTTATCCTGCATCAAAACAGCTCCAATACCTATACCTGATGTATCGCATTCAATCTCAAAAATATTGTTAAAGTTAGGTAATGGTAAAATCGGTGCAGTGCACAACCTATACTTAATAGTGTTAAAAGCATGTTCTTGTTCGACACCCCAATGAAATCCTACACTTTTCTTTATAATCTCAGTGAATGGTGTGGCAAGTGTGCTAAAATCTTTAACAAAACGTCTATAAAAACAAGTTAACCCATGAAAGATTATTATTTCAATTATACTTTTAGGTGTTGACCATTTCTTGATGGCCTTGATTTTCTCCTCATCCACTTCAATACTCTTTGCACTAACAATATAACCAAGAAAAATAATTTTTTCCATGTAAAATGTGCACTTTCTAAAGTTAGCATAAATTTATTCTTGCATTAAGACCACAAGCACGCATCTTAAATACCTTATATGTTCATTTAGATTCTTACTATATACCAAGATGTCATCAAAGTAAACTACTATAAATTTACCTATGAATGCACGAAAAACATGAATCATTAATTTCATAAATGTGCTTGGTGCATTAGTAAGTCCAATGGCATGACTAACCACTCATATAACTCATATTTAGTTTTAAAAGTGGTTTTCCATTCATCTCATTTCCTCATCCTAATTTGATGATAATCACTTTTAAGATCAATTTTACTGAATATGCATTATTCATGTAATTCACCTAACATATCATATAACCTAGGGATATGATTACGATACTTTATCGTTATATTATTGATGGCCCAAGATTTGACACACATCTTCCAGGTTCAATCTTTCTTTGGCATAAGTAGCACTGACATGACACATAGACTCTTACTCTCCCTCACATACCCTTTGTTCATTAATTCATCCAGTTGTCTTTGAAGTTCCTTAGTCTCCTCGGGATTACTCCGATAAGTTGGTCTACTTGGAATAACATCTCCAAGTAAGAATTCAATTTGATGTTCAATGCCTCAATGGGTTGTAGCTCACTAAGCGTGTCCTCCAGGAACTCGTCTTCGAATCCCTATAACAAAGAAGTAGCCAAATTAGGGAGTGATGTATTAGATTTCTTAAAATTGAAGAGTGGCTCCTTATAAATCAAAAAGATCATAGGTTGGTTCTCCACTACTTCCCTCTTCAATTTATTTTCCTTTGCAAAGAAATTCACCCCTCAACTTTTCTCTCATCTCATAAGACTCTTTTCATTTCCTCTCTTATGGCTCTACGTCATTTTCTCTTTTAGTCACCTCTATTTTTTCTCTTGCTCTCTTGTTGTGAAAAATCAATCCCACTCCATTTTCCTCTCAATCTTTTTTATTCCTCACTTTTCAATTTGATTTGATATTTATACCGTTATTAATTTATTAATCATTTTCCTATCATATTACCATGACTTTCTCAACAAAATATGTCTGGCATGCATAAGCACTACATCACACATCACTTCGCCATGATACTTCTCAATTGAGAAACTCACCAACACTCTTCTTTTTACCTTAACCTCTCTATATTCATTCAACAATTGTAATTTGTAAGGCCTATGATATTTTAGCATAGCTAATCCCAATTTTTCAACAAGTGTAGTGCTAGCCACATTGGTACAACTACCCCTATCAATAATCATACTACATACCTTACTATTGACATGGCATCTCGTATGAAAAATGTTCTCCCTTTGTTGCTCCAAATCATCCCTTTGATTTGAGCACTAAGAGATCATCGTGTAACCAACAGCTCTCCCACTGCATGCTCCAATTTTTCACCATCACTAGCATCTTTCAATTCCGGTATGTCATCATATTTACCCTCACTATCAATCACCACATCTCCATTGTTTCACAAAATCATCGCCCTTTTGATGGGACATTGAGAAGCAATGTGTCATGTTGTCAAGCACCTAAAACATTTAATATCCTAATTCCTAGATGGTTGGAAATCCGCATTGGGTGTACCTTTGTTAGGAACTTTCTCTTTTCCCTTCGGTAGCTTAGTCTTACCTTTTGAAAAAATCTCATCACTTTTATTGTTATTCCACTTCGGTTTCCAAGACAAGTTAGAACCCGATGAATTTCTAGTTGTCATTTTCCTCTTCAATTGCCTTTCCATCTTCAAAGCTACATGTATCATGTTTTCCAACTCCACATAATGTTGCAACTCTACCACATTAGATATCTCCTTCTTCAAACCATTCAAAAATCGGGCCATGGTGGCCTCCCTATCCTTCTCAATATTCGCTATAATCATAGAAATCTTCATCTCTTTGTGATAATCCTCCACTCTTAGAACCTTGGTAGAGGTTTTGTAATTTTTGATGAAGCTCACTATAATAATGGTTAGGTATGAACATCTTCCTCATGATAGTCTTCAATTCTTCCCATGTATTAATAGGTCTCTCACGATTCCTCCTCCTAGATGTTACTACTTGATCCCACCAAATGATAGCATAATCGATAAATTCAAGTACTGCAGTCTCAATCTTCTTTTCCTCCAAGTAGTTGTGGCAATCAAATATCAACTCTACTTTCTTTTTCCAATCCAAGTATGCCTCCGGACCACTTCTTCCTTTGAATGAATGAATTGTCATTTTGATATTGCCCATAATTCTATCAACATCATCTCCAACAAGATCTATACCCCTCCTTTTATGCCTAACTCCTCTATCTCTCATTCTTCCTAATTCGACATCTACCAATGTATTCTTATTAATGTCACTATCATCTTCACATTCAACAACAAAATCCGCTCTATGATCCAACTGTCGTATCACTTTATCTGACATGTTGACTTAATTATTGTTATTCATGTTTGAAATAGAATCGTCTTAATTTAATATTTGCATCACGTGTATATGCTTGGGTATCACTTAAATCCATAAATTATACTACGTATTAAAAAGAAAAAGAACATGATAATTAATTAAATTATAAACAAAAAGGAAAAAAAAGTTAAGTATGCATTCAAAATTTAATTTAAATAGACTCTTCTAATTTAAAAGAGGACCCATTAGGTGCTGGTGAGTTTAGGCAAATTAAGAGACGGATATACGTGCTATATAGAGTTACTTTTACTGAAGATAAAAGACAGATTACGTGCACTTGATGGATTCCAATTTATGGAAGATAAAAGACAACACTTCATGGATTCCAATATTGCTTGGAATTTGGCTCCAGAATTTGGATGCAAAGATATGAGATATTATCAAAATGTTGGTATTATACATGTATGCCGCGGTTAAAATTCCCCCGTTTGATCCCATTATTCCAAAAAATTATCATTCTCTCTCTTATTTTCAACCACATAATTTTTCATAAAATAATATTACACGTAAATCGAAAATTCTTTTTTTTTTCCAACCACACATTTTCAAAAAACCATTATTTCAAAAATTATAATTGTCACATAACGGGGGCTTAATGGTTATGCACATATGCGACAATGGAAAAAACTAATGAGTAAGATTTGAGATTGGATATAGACTACCTTCAAACTAATTTGCTACAACTTCTAGAGAATCGTGTTAATAACGTGTTATGAAGAGAGAGAGAGAGAGAGAGACGTGTTTTTTATTAAAAACTAATGTCTCATATTTATAGGGTTCAAATTGAAGGTTACAATTAGAATGAAATAAACTCTTCTAGACTATATAATATTTATTTATGTATCATGATAATATTAAATAATTATCAATAATTGTCTCATTTTTTTACAACAAAAGCATAATTTTCACTAATTTTCTCTAATAGAAATTAGAAGGGCAGGGAGGGAGGGATTCCTTGGTTTCTTGTTCCATCCCCGTTTATGCACCCTTTAGGGCTTTTTTTGAATCAGGCTTCAGGTGTTTGGGATTGGCTTTGCTTGACCTATAAAATATTAGTTATTATTTTGAAAATGTAAAAGCTCATTCAGAATAGGCCCAATAAGTATCGAGTTAGTTGTGTTTTTCCACCATTTATTCGAGTAACTTGAGAGTTCTTTACATATATAATCAACTTTTTTAAGTCTCCTCTGACTCTTATTACAATATTTTTAAAAACTTAAAAGTTATATAGATTCCCCTTGATTTTAACTGATTTACAAAATTAATGGATTATTGTTGCGCTTCTCTTTAGGAGAGATGGATAATTCAAATTTAGAAAAATCAATTATCAATCATCAGTATCATTCAGGATCTAATTTTAAAATTAATTGAATTAAAAATGAGCAAACCCATATTTTACAACAAGATTTCACAATTTAGGTTAACTAGATTAACATTCAGTGTCAGAATTTGATCATAATCAATGGTTATAATGACCTCACCGGTTCGACCTGGGAACTAACGAACAGGACAGTGGTCCGGTCCGATTTGCATTGATTGGTTTATCAGCAATTGAACCAGTCAAAAATCGTCCGAACCGAACTAGTTTGTCTTGAACTGGATCCAGTTTGGATTGAACCGGTTAGTTGTCAAATAGATTGAAAGCAAAATTTTGTATCAAAATTTGCAATTTGGAGTTATATATGTTTCATTTTAATCTTTGTTCTAAAAAAAATTAATTAAAATTCGATCTTGTAATGACCTATGGGCTGAACTACAACCCGATGACTCGATGATTTGTCCGGGTCAATGACCGGATAAGATATAATAACTTTGTGAATATATGATGATAAAGAGAGTGAATATACCCGACATACTTCCACAAATTATAGAAAGATTAGATTAGATCCCTAAAAAATAAGGAAAATTGCTAGGATGTTATAGATTAATCGAGACTCTTTGAAATACATTTAATAAAAAGATAATTATGCAATATAAATTTGGGATGTTGAAACATTCAAAAAAACTAGTAATAATGAAATTCGGAAAAAAAATTAATAATAGTACGTACACTACCTAGTTACCACTTAATTTATTATGGTGAAAATTAGAGTTGGCTTCCAAACCTTTTTAAGTAGCATGGTTTTGGATCTCTTAACATCATTAGTGAGATTTTAGGTTAGAATTTATTTAAATTTGTGAATTTGAAATACTTATATGACAAAAATCATCAACGTTGATGTAAAATCGCATGCAACTTAAAATTGGATATTATGTAGTTTGATGATTTTGCCTCCATTTAAGTAAGTCAAGTGAAAATCACGTATAATTTCATTGTCTGTTTGACATGCATTAGTTTATTTTATGATTTGTTACATAATTATTTTCAACCACACATTCACATGATAATATATTCTACACATATTTCAAAAAGAGTTTCTCTACTTTTTAACCATACATTTTTTTAAAAAATAACTATTTAAAATTCTTTTTTCTACAATAATGATTGTCAAATGAGCTCTTAGTGCCCACATTGAGATTTTCATCACGTATAGACCCAAATTTACAAACAAAAATAAGTTGGGGATCAACACCGTACTTTTGAAGATTACAACCCTAATTTTTCCTTAAAAAAATCCGTGAAAGATTAATGAGTAGTTACGAGATTCTACACCTTAAATCCAATTGATATAGAACAATATAAATAACCATTACTTGATTAATGTTCGCCTTCTGTATTGTCGAGCACAAAATTAGATTGTTGCTTTATATATAAGAGGTCTTGTGTAAACTAAACATATGCACCCCCATTCATGATTATTGTAATCGAAACCAATGGATTAATATATTCGAAAATTTTTTGTTATAAATTGTATTTTTCTTTAAACAAAAAAAGAAGGAAATTTACATGTGGGAAATATTATTCCACTCTTCAACTCAACTCGACATTGGCAGGTGACAATCCCTTTCATAAATTTCCAAAAAAACGTATTCTTTGTACAACAATGGTATCAAACTACTCGAATTTTAATTGAAAAGTTATATTGGTTTTCAATTATTAGGAATTGATAGAGACATGTGAATATGATTGCACCCATAATTCTATGATTGCCAAGATGTTGATACAAAATTACCCCACTAAACATGTGGCACCAAAATTCAATGAAACGACGTAAGGGAATTTCTTGTTTGTATTATAATTTCTTATTAATAGACAAGGACAATTCTGTTTTTGCCTTGTCTGCTAATATTTTGGTATTTTAGTTGACTTGGGCCCGCCTTTTTTTTGTTTTTTTTAACACGCTAGGCTGAAATTACACGTTACGTGTATTTATTTCATTTGCATGTCACATGATTTAATATATAAGTTTGGAGATTGTTTCGAGCAAATGCATTCCCGATATTAGACCAGGTTCGACAGTAATAAAAATTTATTTTTATTTTATTTTATTTTGTCTAGACATCTTTTCGTGGTTATGGAACATTGACAGGTATATGGGCTTTATAGATAAGACAAAACAGGACATGGGGGAGTCATATTGTTCCATATTACATGTATGTACAAATTTTAAAATGTTATGTCATCTATCAAATGATCTTGGATGAAATAAATTGGACAAAAAGAGATTGCATTGGCCACTTGTAGAAAATTCTCAAATTATTCCCAATCCTTGGTTTATAAACGAAATAGATAATATGCACGCCATCTTTCTATTGTTTTTCGTCCAAGTGATCACTTGGCTATAAAATATACGAGGTTTCAGTAAAATAATAATAATAATAATAATAATAATAATAAAAGAAAATTATGTTTCATTTTCAATAAATTGAAGGCCAATTGTAAAAAAAAAAAAAAATCACTATTTGGTTTGATTTATCATCTTTTAAAGATTTTAATAATTATAGCTATCATGATGATGATCTCTTGTAGATATGTATAGTATTATTCACATAAGATTCCACCTTCCTTAAAAATGAATCATCATTATTTTTAAGAAAGTCCTTAGGGATGACAACAAAACTTGTTAAACCAAATACTCATAGACCTCGTCCCGAATGGAGCGATGATTAGCTGCATAATCAAGTAAACAAGAAAGGAGCGGGATAGGGTTGTTGACCTTAAAGCGAGTACGGGAAACATGGTCATCACCTTGCTACCAACACTATTTAAAGTTTATTTTAAATTATAGTTTTTTATCAAACCAAAAGAAAGATTTGTCATTATTTCTATAGAAAGCATGAATTGTTCTTAATAAATTGAAATAAAAAAGTAATAATTTTCATCAACTAAAGACATAAATAAAAATAAAATAAATTGGGAATGATCAGACATGGAGGTCGAACAAGTGACAAAAATACCCGACGAAACGGAGAATGAGAATGATCGACCCACCTCATTGACTCCCTAAATATCCTAGTATTAGTAAGCATTAATATTTAAGGGCAAAATATGTTGATGATGAAAACACGAAATATATATATAATAGTATAATACTATGGAAGTCAAAAAAAAAAATTAATATTATTTTAAGAAATCCTATAATTCTAGGAGTATTAATTTGAGAAAACTATCTTTATCAAAATCAATCATGCAGATGAATTGGATATATATAGCACCTCAATTATTGGAGAAATTAAATATCCCTCATCCTTGGAAAGTCCCACAAGTTACAACTCATATACAAATTTGATTTACAATGGTTTACAAATTTTGGGCCATAGTCATATAATTTCTTTAAAATAAAATTTTATAGCAGGTCGACTACAAAATATCTTAATAAAAAAAGACTACACGTCTATATGACTACTTGATTCAATCACAAAGACACGATAATATTTTGCCCAAATTTAAAAAAAAAAAAAAAGGTCTTCTCTTTTTATTTGTATATGTATTTTAGATTAGTTTTTTAAAATAGACGATCAAATAATTATCAATCGTGATCCTTGCAATCATATTTATGCAAAGAGAAACTCTGATTTCGGATATATTTCTATTTTTTTCTTTAAAGAGAGAAATTTTCAAACTAATGTAGTTATAGTAATCTAATTAAGACCACAAGTTTGAAACCTTGTGCATAATTATGTAGGCAATAATTACTACTTTAAAAAGTGGTTCTTTGCACTCAATTGAAAATGATACAAAGCAGTCCCAACAGCATGCTGTAATAATTTAAGAGGACAGGATGCATCATATCCACGCATGTATCGCATTTTTGCATATGCAATTTGGACCACATTGGCAGGGGTAAGTAAGTCAGTGTCAAGAGGTCGCAAATCAGTGTTAAATAGAAAACTTATACCCTCTGACCCTAATTTTCAAAACAGATTTTATGAAAAATATAATTTTTTTTTTTTTTTGAGAATGGAATATGTGTAATTAAAAAGTAGGAAATTTTTCTATTGTTTACGCATAAAATTTCTTTATTGCAAGATGAGTACTTCAAAATGAGTTTGAAAAAAAGTTGAATTTCAAAGAATGAGAATCAAACATGGGATAATTTCTTTATCTTATTAATTTTCTATAATTTCCACAACGATGCCATACAACCCTTTGCCCCTTCCCATCTCCACCAAAAGCAATTGATGCAGGGAGGTGCAGCCATTATACCCGAAGGATACATAGCTCATAAGGAAATACAATTCACTCCGTATAATCCAAAATCAAGCACGGGAATCTACCCCAAGCCAACTCCATTTGGGCTTCATTGGGTATCTCAAATAGTGACAATAAACTCAACCATTTCAAGCATGTTCGTGTTGTGTACTTAATACACAAGCCTTCTTATTGAATTGTGATGAAATTACCTTAAACAATTT
>CAIGRP010008000.1:0-25916 GCA_903798385.1 Fraxinus cuspidata
ATTACATTTTACATTTATATCTTGTTTATCAAATAAGTTTGAGACTAATTATCGAAAAAGTTTCAAAAACCAATTCACCCCCTCTTGGTTAGTTATTCTTGGGTTATCAAAACTTTTTTCTATAAAGCACTCTTAACTGGTGTAAGGTCACAATATTTAATTACTTTGGCTACTGCATTGTCTGGAGTATTTGCATCTCTTTTACCTAGAGGACGAATAACTCATTCAAGATTTAAAATTCATTTGGAAACAGTTGGACAAGTAAGTTGTTCTGTTAGTAAACAATCAGCTTTAGTAACTTTGTTGAAAATGTCGAAATTAATCATTTGGGATGAATCACCTATGGTAAATTGTGCCATTGAAGCTGTTGATAAAAGGTTTAAAGATATTACTGACTATAATTTTCCTTTCGGTGGGAAAGTCTTAGTTTTAGGAGGAGATTTCAGGAAAGTTTTACCAGTAGTACCAAAGGGGAAAAAAGATGACATCATGAAAACTAGCTTAATTTTCTCTGATAAATGACATTTATATTCACGCCTACTCTAAGTTGAGAACATGAGAGCAAAATTCGATCCAGCATTTAGTGATTATTTACTTAGAATTGGAAATAGAACAGAGCAAGAACATAATTGTAATTTCATTAAACTTCCTAAGGATATAATTCTACCATTTCAAGATGAAATTACATCTCTAAAAAATTTAATAAATCATATTTTTCTGAACATAGAAACGTATGTTGATAATTTACAGACGATGGCAAACTGAGTCATTCTCACGCCTCGAAATGAATGTGTTGATCATATTAATAGAATTTTACTTGATCAAATTCCTGGTCAAATGTACACATATTATAGCTTTAATGAAGCAATTGACAAAACAGAACAGAGTTTACGGGAAAATTTCTTAAACACTTTGACTCCAAACAGAATACCACCACATGAATTGAAGTTTAAGATCAACTGACCTGTAATGTTATTAAAGAATATCAATCCAGCTGAGAGCTTATGCAATGGGACACGTCTTACTTACAGGAAATTTGATAAAAATGTAATTCTTGCTGAAATTACAGCCGATGAATATTGTGGAAAACTTTTTTTTTTTTTTTTACCGAGAACCCCTTTTGTACCTCTGAAAAGTGATCATTCTTCCATGAAACGTGAAGTGAAAACTTCGAAAAACATGTTTTCCACAATATTAACATGTGCGTAAGTATAAAGGATAATTGATTTATATGTACCTCTATGTTTGTAAGTATAAGATTTCCTTCAACTGTGTTGTTATGTATGAATCCAATGTCAACATTTTTTTCACACATATGATTATCCAGTAGTATCAGGATCAATGAGGACGTAGAAAGTATTCATTAAAACAAATATCAATCGCAATCTTTCATCTGTATAAAGTCATCATGTCTGCAGAAACTGATTCTATTGGATATCCTAGAATGAAGCATTCTATATATTTGAGCAAAAAAATTTCATAGTTTGGCCTACGAAAGAAATAGTTTTATGTTAAATTAAATTAGTATCATAAATGTATAATTAAATTAAGTAGAGAACGAAATATTATAGTAAACAGTAAATAGTTTAAATACTCACACATTATTTGCACAAGGTTAATATAGTATGATGTCTACATCCATTAATATGTTTGTATTTTTCCTTATATAGTGTCTGTAGGTAAAAAGTTTTGGAGACATTAATAATGTTTCAATTAAATCGATTACTGCATTTGAATGTGCCTTGATTTGTTCTGGTGTGTGAATGTTGTGGCTACAGTCGTATATTTGAAATTTTCATTCGAGGACATTTATAAGAAAGAGAAACCAAGTGTTGCCTGGGTACAAGCATGGAATTAATAGATAATTGTATCTTATCCACGAACGACCAGCTACCGGCAAATTTCCATTTACGTACTTTTGTAAAGTGGTTAAATTCCCTGAATTTCTAATGGCACTCCCTCCCCAGATTTCTACTTGCACCATCATTTGATTAGTGTACTCGTTCTCATATTTGAAGTCGTTGATGACTCGCTGCAACAATTTTAACTCCAGATCAAGACTCTAATAGAATAAATAGATGTAAATTAAATAATTACATATGGAATTAAATGTATAATGATGAACGAATTTTACTAACTGCAGTAGTGATATTTGTGTTGTGTCCCTTATAGTTTTTATTAAGTCTCTTCCGTACACATCGTGAGATCCATCACCCCAATATGCGCTGTATAACATAATTTCATTTAATTTGAAATAAATGAAATTAAAATAATAATATTTAAGCTAATGAAATTGAAATTATATTGGTTACCTTGATGGATTTTTTGTTACCCAATCTCTAACTGTTGAGTATCTGTCCATAGAATAGTCTTCCAAATGATAATTTGTTGATGGTGTTGACGACTGCATTTTTTTTCCTTTACTTTTTTTTCTTTTGTCAGTTTTGTAACATCTTCATTTTGTTGAAATGTTGAGACAGGCTTCAGAATAAGGCTTCTATGGACAAGAACATCTTGTTAAAGGGAACCTATAACAACTTCCATATTTGATTCTCAGTCGGATAATTTGTTCAGCATATTGTTGTTTTGTTCATCAATATAAGATCGCACTGAACTCAAACTATTATCAACATAATGTTGCATACTAGATTGTATGCCATGGTAGTGTTCTTCTTGCCACTGTTGTTAAAAGAACTGTTTTTTTGTTTTTAAGGAGTGTTTGGCATTGTATTTCTTGTCTTCTTGATTCCTCATAAATACATGCGCTAAACAAAGTATCGCACAAACCTGGAACATCCGTAGGCTGCATGCTAGATTGCATGTGCTGATAGTGGTCCTGTTGCAATTTATGTTGTTGTTCAAATAATTTTTTTGGATTCTAAAGAAATTCCTGGCAATGACTTTCTTGTCTCCTGAATTCTTCAACAATATTTGTTTTTAAGCTTCGCATAAACCCAAGACATTTGATACTATATGCTGCCTATGTATGTTCAACATATGTTCCATTTCTTCCCTAGTTACGTAATTGGAGCCAATAGGAGTAGAACTTGGTCCAGCTCCAACTGGAACATATGTCCTTGAAGTACCAGGACCAGTTGACATGTCCTTAGTGTCTTCTGGGATTTGTGGAAGTACATTGTTCAATTTCCCAGTTACAATTTCATCTATTATATTATGGTAGTTGTCTTGTGACAATGAAAGAGTTACGTACCACAGTGCCTGGAATTCTTCCTCTGTAGGTTGTAGTACTGCAAGCACTTCAATCTGTAATTGCAATGAAATACTCCAATGAGTTATTATAAATTTTTTTTAGGGAAGGACAAAAAATATAATTAAATGAACAATGTAATGTAATAAATGAATATAAGTAAACAATTAAATTACCTCTTGTGTAACTTGTTTAACTATTTTTTCGGATAATATTTTGTTCAGCTTCTACTTGTACATCCTTGGACACTGTAATGTTTTATGTCTACAGCATCCAAATTTTAGGTTAACTTGTGGAAATGCTTCGTATATCCAGTACTGAAAGATAATTGAAAATAAATATTAGGTATATATGATTTATACAAGTAAAATAAATTATATATAGATTGGTGAGTAATAAAAGAATGGGAGAAAAATACATGGAATGCAAGTGGATATCTATATAACGAATATTTACATTCGTTTTGTTCATTCTGTTGTATTCTCTGTACTCGTTCCAATTGGGGTTCTCACGTTGAGTTTAATAAAACAAAATACACTCTACAACCCCACTAATATTGAAGGAAGTCGTGAAGGTGTTCAACCATGCCTAAAGTTCTGTAATCAATATATCTTCCAGTAGGTTTTAGAACACATTCTACTAATATCACCAATTCAAGTTTCAATCCATCTTCTTGATCTTCACATAGATGGAATGATTCAAAAAGAATTCGCATACTAATTCTTTTTGTAACATTAAAGTATTGATTTCGAAGTCGATCATCGCTGAAATCAAGATTCATAGATCCTTCGTGGCAAGGTAATCCGCTGATGAGACAAAACTCTTGCAGATCGAAGCGGGCCAAATGGTCATCAAATTTTTTCCAAATTTCGTTGTATTTGCTACAATTGACGAGTCTCGTTATAAATTTATGAATTAATTTGCTGTTGAACTGTTGTTCCTCTTCCGCTCTATAAATAATTCCATATATAAATTCGTAGAAAATGCTACACATTAAAGATGCTTGGTGATCTGCATCGAGAAGCTCAACAAAATCTTTAAGATACTGATAATTTGGATATTGAGTTATCGTAGAAGAAAACCATTAGTTTTGAGACAATATATTCCAAAGACATTTGCACAAATAACCAACAAAATAAAGTTGGAGTTATCGAAAAAAATATCTAAACATATTTAATATAAGAAACCACAAATAATATATTATGTTTGAAAAAAGATAAAAGAGATGAAATGTTGGATAATAAAATAATTGGAATAAACAAATTGGAATAACGTATGGTCACAATACACGTAATTTAAATATATGTGCCTTACATTACAAATCTTTTATCTATGTAAAGCATGTTATTTATTAAAAATTAGATGAATAAACATGGAAAACATAACTTTGAAAAATAAAGATGTATAATTGTAATTGAATAGCTCATTTGGAATAACGTATGGTCACATAATATGTTAATGCCTTACTGTCACAGTTCTTGTATATATGAAAAGCAGATTAGGAATTCTGATTTTTGTGTATGTATTGAAGAGTTATGTCTGTTGGAAATAAATCCTTTTTTTCAGCAAATACCGAACACAATCAAAGTAAGAAAAATAAGAATACTTCTTTTTTTCAAAACTTGTTGTTGCTTAACTTATAATTATAATCTTATTAATTAGAAAATAAACTATTTCCATATGAACTCAAATTAAATAATTCTTGATTTCAAATCCACTACTTAATTCTTCAATTTCTATATTTATTCTTGCATCTCTATTTTTATAACTGTTTATTTCTTGAATTATTTACTAACAAATCACAACAGAGGATCGAATTCCTTAAATCACTATATTTTCATAAAATCGCAATTTTATTCATAGACTACCTCTATTTATAATTTAATCTAATACATAAATTTCAATATTTATCATATAACTTCATTCAAACTTTTGAAATATGAAAATGAAAGATTTGACAAAAAAAATATTAAAATTATAGAATATTGAATTTTGGCACCTGTTCCTGTATGTTGAAAACAATTACCGAAACAATTAATAGAAATGACACTTTCTGAAAATAATCTCAAAAATAGCACCCACATAAAATTGTGATCGAAAATTGCTTATAATGATTGCTTCACAAGGAAATCAGCCTCAATTCGTTAAATTTAATGTTTGATATCATATAATCATAAGAAAATTCAAAGGATACATCTTTATTTCACACATCGATTCAAAATTCGACTTTTTTGACACAAATTTTCAAATATACATTCTTTTGCTCTACTCGAAATTACAACATCAAATACATATCAATAACACATATTTCTTGCTTAACTTTAAATTAAAGCAAATTTTTCATAAACCCCAAAAAAATAATAATAATTTAACATATTTATACTTACCTCTATAAATCAAATGAGAAATTGAAGAAATGGATAACCCAAGCTGCTGCTTCTTTTCCTCTTCTTCCTTCTCCGTTTCCTTTTCCTTTTTCCCTTCTTTACTTTCCTTTTTTCCCGGCTTTCCCGTTCTCTGCCTTAGTTTTCCTTTTTTGTTTCTTTTTTTTCACTTTCTTCCTTTTTCTTTTCTTTCTTTCTTCTTTTCTTTTTCTTTCTTTCTTTCTGTCTTTTTTCTTCTCTTCTCTCGGTCTATCTTGATTCTTCTCTCTTTTCTTTTCATTTTTTTTTTTTCTGATTTTTTCAACCATGTGCAAATGGATGTATATATAAGCGCTTGGTGCATATTTTTGGCCATTGTAGACATTATATGACCGTTGCAAAGTGCATGCCAAATTTAAGGGGCCCACGTGATTTGACACAAAAATACTTTTTTTTTTATAGCACAAAATGTGTATGAAACGGGTCCATTGGACAATTGCACGTGAAAATGTCAATAATATAATTTATGATTTTGCCTTTTTATGCCCAACCTCCAACCACTTATTAATTTGTAATTAATTAAAGGTGGTTGGCAAAATTTGTGAAGGTAGGAAAAAGTTTTGATGTTGTATGTTTAGGTGACCATTGATGGATTTAACCTTTGTAAACTATATCATTTTTGACCTGTTGTCACCTACATGCTTAATGTTCCAAAATTACCCTTCCAAGAACACAATGAAAACCGAAAACCATAGAACAAAAGAACCCATTAGCTTATCAAAGAAAGTAACACTATATAACACCAATCTTAGTGTCCATGTCAATACATGATATGACCAATTAAATGGAAATTATATATTTACATTTCATTGAATCTATCATTCAATGCCACGGGTTGACACTGAGAACGATGTTAAAGATCACAGTTGATAGATAGCATTTTCTTTCAAAGAAGCAAAGATTCAAGAATATCACTTTAGACTCCATAATTCTGTACACTAACCTTGTTCTGAAAGAATCTGTACTTTCTGACAGTGAAAATGCAAAAGTTTCAATCCATACGTTTTCAGCACTAGCAGAGATCGTGAATAGCCCTATGATTTGCGATGAACCGGCTACATCAGGCTGATTCTTCTCAACCCAATATCATTTCCAAGAGGGCAAAACAAGAAATAATCACAGCGGGGGAAAAAAAAAACATATTACTCTGACCTCATATATTAACAAGAGAGGTCTCACTGTTCATAGTTTACAGACCTATGTAACTGCCTTTTAAATGTCAACCAAGAAGCCTCGTACAGAGATTATGAGTGAATTAATTCGCGTCTGACATGAACAAATTCAATTTATTAAAGAAAAATGCACAACATATATGTTAAAATAATTATGATCATGGGGGAGATGGACTAATTGGATTGTGCGCTTCAATATCCACGTGCCTAATACCAGGGACTATTTCTTGGATTTCTTTTTCAAGCCGATCTACTTCACTCCCCAAAGCTGTGACCACTTCTTCACCTGCAGAAGATATAATTTAACTTTTTATTCTGCAAAAAAGATAGAATAATTGCTTTTGTAGTATACATACCATAGTTTGACATGATCTTGAGTAAAGAAGAATCGTCCTCCTGCTTAGCAGCCTCTCGAAACTGTGTATATCATGATCATATAAATAGCCTTTATTAAATGCCATATCAATAAGTCTCGTGCACACAAGAAAAAAAACTTGCACCAAAATCAATGGTAAAAAAACTAGAATTAGTGGTTATGCAGAAGATACGAGTGTAATATTTATTTCCTCATGACGACTACTGTTTGAAAGGAAGTCTTGGTAAGAAATGGATGTAATTTAATCTCATCGACCTAATAGCACATGAAATAGGACAAAAAGGGAAATCAATAGAACCTTTCGTGGCTTTAAATGAAATAAGTAAAAATATAAAGGATGCATAGAGCAGTTTCATATAGAATCATGGTTTCTAAAATGTATTTCAGCAACCCAAGAGGTAGACCATGCAAAAGCAAACATCAGAGAAGAAAATGAAAACGACAATTTTACATTGTCACTGCAAAAGAGAGACAAAAAGTAAGTGATAGCACAATCACCTCTTTAGCCCACTCTTCACGTCCAGTTCGATTTAGATAGTTTTGCACTAGCACCACACCATTGAAATCTGCAAATAATATCAAACCATTTCTCAATTAGGATCCTGGTAATCAAAGATAACTGTGAAGAAACTCAAACTGTAATTCATATGCAAATATTTACAGTTTACAACCTTGCAATATAAAAGTAAATTCTACATTGGTTTTACAAATATGAAGCAAGGTTTCACCTATTTCAGCTTTGAATCTAAAAAATCCTGGTCCTATCACCTCACTTTTGCAATCATAAACTGCATCAACGACCTGCAGCAAAAAGACCATTTTGGTTAGACTCTAGTTGTCATCTGTCTCCCAATTAGCACAGAAAAAGCAAAGAACTGCACTGTACTGGGTCATTTTTCAGAAAGTGAAGAACTTTTTCCATATCATGGTCATCAATTGCTCTCCCAATCAAAGCATGGCGATTCCTCTGAATCAGAAATATAGCAACCTGTATCATATTAATCATTCAATTAGACTCAACATGGTGAAGGCCTTTCCCCCTTTATTTCTAGATGTGGGGATAAAAAAGAACAAAGTACAGATAGAGGCATTCATGCCAGGTTGCCAAAGTAATCTTATCAAAATGGAACGAGCATCAATCACTCAAAACAAATATCATTCTCTTCTCCAAAGTATAAGTCAATAGCAAAACAGACCCCGAAAAACACAAGTAAATTTTTACAAGCTCCATCTTTTCTCATCAATCTTCAATTAGCTCCATAAGTGCATTCCAATGTCAACATTAGAGAACTTCCAGCAGCCATTATGCATGTATTAAACCATTTGCATGGGAATTTATGTATCATCACGCAGTATAATTCCATTTATTAAAACAAGTGCTGCATAAATAGAAAATACGAATTCGTATTCTGACATGTCTAATATATATAAATGAAGGTGAAAGAAAATTCCATGAATGCAAACACAGTAACCTGGTGACCGACACATTAAGATGGTCAGACTCTTTGAACAGTCCAATTAGCAACCTAGTCTAAATAGCACAATAGCTTGAAATCAAGCTCAAAATATTGAACCCGAACTCTAATTTTATGTGTGAAAGATTGCCATCAATTATAATCTGTTACTTTTTAAACTAATCATTATCTTGAGTGGATCATTCAAAAGCCATCTCTTTTAAAAATGTAAACCCGACAGCAGTTGCCACAAAGTTCAGTCCTCAATTGAACAGCAAATCATATGAAGTGTGAGAGTAAACAAAATCAAAACACAATATGCACATTAACGTACCATTCCCAATAGGTTGCCCACTACAATTGAGCCAATTGGATCATACATTGCATTTCCTGTGGTATTTACAGCCACCAATGAAGCAGCAGCAATGGCAAGCCCTGTAACAGCAGCACCATCCTGCATTGTTCACTTCATTTAACATATTACTTATGAGGAAACCAAAACCAGTCCTATAGCTTGAAAAGACAAGACTTTCTATGGAGATTGTATCTTACTAGTTAAATTATTGTGCAGTAAACTTGAGTATAATGTGAGATGATTATAAATCTCTAAAAACCTGAGGGAACTTAGAATCTTTTAAATGACCAAATTGACAAATATTTCACTTTAAAGTAAGAGCTCGGAGAATTCTTCACCTTTTCGAATTTTTAACTATCATCGACAATGATTATTTCTCAATGATCTGTCAGAAAGCCTGAAACTCAGCATAATTCTGTTAATACTTAATGTTTAGAGTTCATAATATTTGTAAGTAACCTTTAACCACACATTAGCTTTTGTTATCCTCAATCCAGATTAGCACATATGCCGGCCAAAGCTTTACAGTATATATCTGTTCTTCAATTTATTATGGGAAAATGTTACAGCATGTGATATTAGAGAGACTTAAAGAAGTATTGTTGACCTTATACCTATTACCTTCATTTTGGATTAAGGAAACAGGAGGTGGAAGTTATAGTACCATATGGATCAAATAAGAAAGCTGTAACGAAAATATAATGAAATTGAAGGTGATTTATCCACTTCCTTTCTGCCTTATATTCCTTTTGTTTACAGTTAATCTCATCTCCAAAGCAATTAGTGATTCACGAACTAAGAAAAAGTTAAATTCTATTTCCTGATCGCTGTGCAAATGAACTACTATTATGTCCTCACTTGCATTATTACCTTACAATGACTCAAAATGCTCGTATGAATTACTATGTCCTAACAATCAAGTTAACCAGACAAATTGATAAAAATATCAGCTCATGTATCTTTAATTATAAATAACGAACTATTTGAACGGTCAAATAAATGACATAACACCTCTGTCATAACTGCAACGGATGTAGGATCATGACCACGCCAGACGTAGTCTCTCACTTTCATTCCTTCCGCAGCAGCACCTTTTCTGACAGCATGGATGGCAACAAGAAGAGAAGCACCTAAAACAGGTTTTAGCAAATTATAAGAAAACACTACTTAAGAGAGAACAAAAAAAAAAAAAAACTTAAAATCCTTTTTGGCTGAGTTTCGAAGCCAGAATTATCAATTAGAAATTTCACCTTCAATAATGAAAGAGCCACCAATCACCAGAGCTGCATACTCAATATGCTCAGGGGGCTAAAAGCAATATAAATGTCCATCATTGCACATCGTAAGAAACCACTGTTTCAAGGAAGAAAATAGTTTCAAGTTGAATTTTAAGAATGTGAACCTGAGAAGTCCACAAGTTCTGAACTCCATGAACAATTGTAGCCCCAGATCCGAGACAAAATATACCAACAGCAGATATCAAAGACCAGACAAATCTTTCCTTAGAATAACCATATCTGTGATTAAATAAAACACAAGATTCAGCAGGCTTATATCAAAGTTCATGTGTCTGCATAAACAGATGTTCTGATTGATTATATAGAATGCAACAATAGCCGTATACTACATATATTGAAGTAATTAAACAAATATTGATAATTTTCATGGACAATTTTAAGCCCTGGTTGGGACGGAGAACCAAAAGATGAAATTTAATTTCCAATAACATGATTGGAGTGAACCTGCCGAAATAAAATAACACTCAGATCTTTAAGTTTAATCACTTATCTAAAGTTCAATTAATTGTCGTATACTGTAAAGTCTCGGAAGAAATAACTTCTCTATATGTAAAAGTCAAAGAACATTATAGTTCATTGCGTACAAATGTAGTTCAGATAAATAAACACAAAAACTTACGGGTGGAGAGCATCTGGGGCACGGCGTGAACTACTTAAACCATATGCAAGAAGTGCCTAAAAGGTAAGCATGTATTAGATTCCCTCTCGGTTTTGGACAAATAAAGTTAAACCTGGCAGTACGAATGCTCATTTCAGCAGGATCGCAAACATGAAGAAGAAAAGCATTACCTGATTTGCAAAATCAGCAACTGAATGCACAACTTCAGCCAATATGACATGGCTCGAGGTGGATAACCAGACCCCAAACTTGAGAGAAAACACAAGAAAATTGCACCACAATGCTGTTGTAACTGCTCGTTGGCTAAATATAAAAAAATTCAGGGGCAATGAAATCATGCCAAATAATTGACCGGTTAAAAGAAAAAGGTGCACCATCTGAAATGCTTATCTAACACCATTAGTAGGACAAGAGAAACAAGCAACTCAGTGGACAATCTTTACCTTTTCATAATTGGTTAAACCCAAAACTAGATAAAAACAATAAATACAGCGAGCCAGCTTGTCCAATGCTACATGGTATGCAAGGAGCTAAATAAGAATGCTTAAAAAGGCAATTTGCCATTAATAAAATATTTTTCCCTTTTAGGAGCCCTTTTAATCATAAACTCGCATTCACTTAATAAGCATCAAAAGTAGTTTCTTCACCAACAAACTTGATAACAAATAAAACTAATAAAACTGCCCTTTTTGAATAGTATATCATCAAAATTCAAGAATGGAATATAATTCATTTCACAAGAAGCAAAGTTAGTAGTAATATATCAGAACATCAGCTAGAGATCACAGAGGCAAACAAATTCGAAAAGGAAAGGGAAATTACCCATGATCGACCACTTCAATCTTCTTAATTTTTTTAGCTCTAGTGAAAAATCCTGCACGCACAGCCCAATGTTGAAATATATATAACTACCAATTCCAAATTAACAAGAACAAAACACAATACTCACCTCGAGCAAGGGAGAGCTGGCGGGAACTAGAATTGAGTGCAATGAAATTGGAAACTGGAATAGCTCTACACAAAGAATTAGCCGCAGCAAAGTTCCGAACTTGAACAGGAGATGCGATAAATCCCTGAGCCTTACTAAATCGATGAGCACAGACATTATATTTATATTTATTAGAGCAAAAATTGAATTCATTCCACTTTGAAGAAACGAGTTTCTCCGGCTCGGGTTCGGGTTCCGGCGAAGAAAACGGAGCATGAATTTGGGAGCTAAAGGCGGAGTAAAGGTAGCGCTTCCGATCGTACCAATGGTTGCGAGAGAGAAATAAGGAGTTCCGCATTACTTTTGCTATTAACAATAACAACACACTGATAATGCTATGTACTGCTCATCTTTTTCTTCGAAAAATGGGTTTAGGTTTTCACTGTTGGGATAATTATATTCAGTGAATGTTATGAGATGCTATTCCAGACGACGGCGGCGGTGGTGGCGCTGTTGCCAGTGCTGCAGGGGTGGGTTAGAATGAAAATTTAATTTTAACCCCTAACTCTCATCCCTTCCGTCTTGCCAATGCTTTAATAATTGACTGCTTAAAAAGAAATTAATTAAAATTGTTAGGCATTTAGGGTGTGTTTGAGCCACATTATTTTTGAAAAATGTATTCTGGAATAGTAAATTGATGAAGAATGTGTGGTTGAAAAAGAAGGAAAAGTTATTAATATGATTAAAAATATTATTTTATTGAAAAATGTGTGGTTGAAAATGAGTAGAAAAATGAGAATGAAAAAATAATGTGTACCAAACAGGGGCTAAAATGTAATTGGCAAGTCCGTGAACAAAATGGACTAAAATTAATATGTTGTAAAAGTCAATGAGTAATGTGCAATTAGTAGAAATTAAGTATATTATGTCTAGGGTTCGAGAATGGAAAAGAAGGAAAAACGGCGTCGGAATTTCACTAAACTGTGACCAAGTTTTGGCTCGAGCGTCAGAAACAGAAACTGTGTCGCCCGCCTGTCGCCCGGCCTCCGCTCGAGCGACACACAGTCACTCGCCTACCGCCCAACTCTCGCTCGAGCGACAAGGTTATCCGAAAAAATTTTAATTCGTTTTTTAAAGCTTTTTATGGCTCATTCATATATTGACCTACATATAAATAACCGAAAGCCTCTAAAAGTTTTTTTTCGAAGGTTGAACATTGAGAAAAACACATTCCCTTCATATCATCTTCATCAGTTTAGCTTTCAACATCCGTTCTATGATTAACTATTGGCGATAAAAACATCAAATTCACAATACAAATACCAAACTGCTATTTCCTACATATCCGTCAGAGTTCTGAAGATCAAGAGAAGGTGATTGGAGTTCCAGTGGAGTTCTTCGTTAATCCACATGAGATACACGAATTCACAAAGTTGAGAGTTGTTGCAGGAGAGCGCAATCCAGGAGAAATTTGAACACTACCGCTGAGAGTTGGTGCATGAGCACGAAATCCAGGACAGCTGTGGAAATTGCAGTCAGGAGGTTATAAAGTACTAGTGGTAGTTGAGTCTAGCGGAATGTAAGTTTTAATTCGTTTATAGTGGATAGTTAACTGACAAAGTGCCCGAAATTTTTTATCTACTTGAGGTTTCTACGTAATCATATCTTGTGTTAATTTATTACTTTCATAACTGTGATATTTCAATATAGGAAAAAAAAATTGAATTGTATGATTAATCATCTAGAGATAATTAATAGTGACTTGTTGCTATTTAATTATTAAATTTTTAATTCCGCGTAATCACATATTTACCCCCCCCCCCCCCGGGTGTAGTTTGGGTCGAACTTCGTATTTTCAAAAATAAATAAATAAATTTTATTAGTTAAGATTCAAATAAATAAGTTTTAATCTATATAATATTTTTATTAGTTAAAAAATTAAATCAATTATTGAAAACATTTCTAAAATGAAATGTTTCAAATCTTCGTACTACTTTTGCTTTCGTTGCTTGTTTGGAATTGTATTTTTCATTGTGATCTTGTTGATTGATTATTCAATTCCACGAATAAAGATAAGATACTCTTTGTCGTAATCCAGAAGAAGGAATACTTTTTAAATTGGAGATACTATGTGTAGGGACGTCTACAAAGGGAATACTAAATCAAGCCGTCAACTTTATAAGGCTATTATTTTCTGATTCTTGATCATGTTTGTCGATTTTTATTATACCCGCTTGTGTTACTTCTAGCTATTTTTGTTTTAAATTAATTTTACTTGAAGTGCAATTCTTTGCTTCCACTTTACGTATATCTTTAGATAATTCAATCTGAAAAGAGACATCCGTTAATGAATGATTATACAACGATGATTATTATGAACTAATTATTCTACACTTTTTCTTGGTGCGGCTTGATGTCAAATATCCCTTCGTTGTTCTTCATTCGATTTTGATAGTTAAACCAAAGCTAGAAGAAGGTGCCCAACACCCGCCTAGAAGCTCAAACCATTTCTTGTCACGTCGTCAAATTCAATGAATATTAGGATTAATGCAATATATTTGAATTTTTTTCACTTCCAAGAAAAATACGAAAGAAATGAGCACAAAAACATGCCAAAAAATTAGAAATTTATACATTAATTCTCTTATTTGCTATTATTTTTTGGACAAATTAATGGAATTTTTGGAATTCCTCTAATGGAAAAAATTCTAGCAACCCCAAATTTTATATTGTCATTAATCTAGAGTGACGATAATCACCCGTCTATGTAATAGTGGAACCATTGTATCATTACCCAATCTAATACCGACATGACTTGCCCCGAGCAACTCTATTAGATGCGAGAAACGTGCACAATGAAGGATCAAGCTAGATGTCAAACTCACCATCAAGACTAACTGTGACGTATTTGACTTTGAAAAATTTAACAAAATTTAGACAACGTATCCTTCATAATAGTGATGAAACCAACCTGAAAAGCAATAAAATTCTCACACATTCATATACGAACTTGAATAGTATTACTCTTTTCCATTTCGATCTTCAACTATTTCCAAGGGGACGTCGCGCTTAGACAATAAATATACGAATTCAACTCCATCATGAACAATGATACGAGTTAAAAAGGACAAGAAAATAGTACATTTGAATCTCCTTCTACATGGTCCTTACAATTACTCACTTCCCCATACCAAAACTATATTCCTCACCAGGGAGGAAAAATGGAAAAGACATTTCCAATAAAAATACAAGTAGCTATTATTTTAATCAGTAGAATCTTGTAATTTATGTTACAAGTAGAAGATATTTGAAAGACGGGGAGTTTAATAGCACATTCATAAGGTAAATTATCCCAATAATAAAAGACGTAAATGTAAACTTTTTAATGTCATGTACCTGATCTGCAAGACTCGAGTCCATTTGTCTTCAAGATCTTCAGTTCTTCATGTCAATAGAGCCTCGAATTTAGAAAGGGAATCGATAAACTATAACAAAATTTCCTAATTGCCACTAAAGCGGCCTTCTTTCCTAGCTCGTGATAGGGTCTCTGAATTATGTTGTCCTCCTGAGACTCCCAACTTCTCTAACTGGTCGTGCCGGGTGACTATTTTTATAGGGTGCGCTTCAGTGTTAAAAACCCACTCGTCCAATGAAATGGCTGAGGGAGGTGAGAAAAGAAGATAGAGATATTTAAGTGTCTCCGCTAGGAAAAAACTTTGCATCATGTTGTCTTTTACACCAGTATTAACCTGTGAACAACAAAAATCACAAGTGATGAAGAAATGGTTTCATTGTCCTCAACAGCCACACCCCACCCATACCAACTCACCAACACCACCTGCCGCCACTTAAAACCTGTACGAGAACACAAGTTAAGATGTGCTTACATCCTTTAATCCAACATATCCCGTCTCTATGCGGGAGTTCTTTTCAAATGCTTGAAAGATGTTCCATCCCCACTCCTGATATGTTTTATTACCAGTCAAACGCCAGAGGTAAAAGAGTGATTCAACCGTCTCAGGCCTCAATATGTTCCATGATGTTCCCACACTTATATCCTGAAAATTGAATGATCAGAGAAATGAATAAAAAGGCAAGATCCTTACTTAGGAGGTAGGACCTAGTTTTTATAAATATCAGAAACAAAATAAACAAAGACTACCTGTCCCGAATTGAAGAAGTAGTTCTCTCCAGCCAATTTTGTTGGTGTTGATTGGTAAAAATTATAACATGTCCAAGCAAGCTTCACAAGGAGGTCACAGACATTCCCCCAAAATGAATGGCTACCCACTATGTAAAGCACTTTAAATAGGAAATTTTGAAAAAAAAAAAAAAAAGATATTTGTATATATACCTCTTCCGCCAATGATAAGAAATTCCTAGCCTCATCAGGACCATAGCCAGTAGACCCTAATGCTAACATCCCTGGAGCAAAACATGCAAGTTCATCCATCTGCAAATATAACAAAGAAAACACACAAACCATTGAATCCTTTTCCATCATGAAAAAATGGATACAAATTTTTCAATGTTACTTTTACGAAATTTTTATCTCAGCAGTAATATTACCGACTAGCACAAAATATCACCTTGTCTGTCAAAGAATTTCCAATCTTCTCACAAAGATATGCGAAATTAGAAGGGGTTGTTCTCCGAACCAAGCTTAGAAGACCTTTCATTGAAGTCTCCCACATTTCTCTAGTAGATACATAATCATTTATTAGAAAATTAGAGGAAATGAATAATACTAGAACAATTGAATTACGGAATCGGGCTTTAGAAAACACAAGTCAACCAACCTTCCTCGGTCATGTATAAATCTACAGCATGCGATTTTGTGACTCATAATGATATTATCAGTAATAGATGCTCACCTATAATGCTTCACCATGTTTGTTTTGTTTCCTTGTATCCAGACCTTGAGTAAATATTCATAAAAACTGCAATATATTTTTTCCTTTGGTTACATGGTAGAAAAAAGGGGGTGGTATTGACTATAAACTGTAGATATTTATTATATATACTTCATAAGATGCATATTTTAGCATGTTCACATAAAGCTTTCCAGAAGTAGAATAATTAATACCTGTCTCCCATAGCTCCAAAAGTTATGGTTGAGTATGATCTGGTCCCGCTGTGTGGATTAATATAGATAGGAAGTAAACCATCAGGAGGAAAAGTTTTATTAAGCTCTAGAATGACATCTTCCACCTGAAACATATAACCAGACCTCAGTTCATGGTGAAAGATAAATACCAAATTCATGGGTAAATAAAAATCAATTACTGATTCTATATCATGCAGATCCAGATATTTTAGCTATGAACTCAAATCATGTGTAAAAGATACATGTAAACATCAATGACAACTTTTCATTTGATGTTACTTTCAATATCTCTTTTAAGGAACAATTCTGTTTTGAATGCCAGAGTAAACTTTGATCAAGAATACCTTCTGCTGATATTTTGGGTCGCCTGTCCTCTGGGAAAGAGCAATAAATTCTAGCTGCTCTGTACCAGAATCTGCCAAGATACTATCACCCTGAACAGGGACAACATAAGAAATTATCTCTCTTTAAGACACATTAAGCGATGTAAAGAAAAAACTACGAGTCTATGCAGATGAACAGACTACCACTGTACCACAGATGCTAGTTTGAATTGATATATATAGTAAGTTGTGTGTGTTAAACTTTTTTGTTGAGAAAAGGTAAAAAAGATCAATGGGACTGAACTGAACAATGATATAGAACATAACAATAAGCTGAATCAACAATTTAATTAAGGAAAACAATCAAAGCATAGCAGAACCATGATGGAGGCTTTCAGTATCAAATCATCACTACCAAGAAGCACCTAAGAAAACTGTAGTACAAAATAATATACACACATCAAACACAGGAATAAGGTAACATGTATTTCCCAAAACTATGAGGTTATGTCAACTGATTAAACAGGATATTTGAGCAGGCATTCAAATACTATAAATAATATAAAAACTTAGCATTATTAAACAGGATGTTTACGTCTTGTGAAAATGAGATGGTTTTCATTATCAAAACTTACCCTAGTCCACCCCGGATTATGTGGATTTCCATGAGCCAAGTTAATAATATTATATGGGATGCCTGAAGGAGTATTCCATGCAGGCAGTAGTCTATCGGCAATGTCTTTAGCCTTTTCAAGGAATATTTTATCTCCAGAGAGATCATATGAACTGATAAGTCCACCTACAACTCTGAATTATTACAAATAAAACTATTAGCATAAAAAATAAAAAAAAAGACAAGACAAAACCTTATACTCTTCATGAGTACACAACTCTTGGTTAAGGCAGCCCGGAAGTATTAGCAAATTTACATTTGTAAACCAGGAGAAAAAATCAACTAAAGCAAAAAAATGGCACATTAAACCTTATAAAGCCACCTTATGGTTGTCTCGAAAACACTGGCGTCATAGTTCTTGTTGAAATCCAATGAGTTTGCAACCCACCTGCCATGGATACTTGTTAACAGCAAAAAATGGACACGAGTTATATGGTTCTTATCCATAAAAAATAAACTACTCAACTCTGTTGCACGAATACTTCAACTAGGATGGGGTGTTTATGTCTGATACCGACACTCCTCAGACACTCTATCATGTCATTTTTGTTTCTTTATAAAAAATATTATATATTGTCAACTTGAAGTTATTATAAAATAACAAATAAGTACTCATACTTAAAAGATTTCAACAAAAAATTAATAACAATTATAAAACTAAATTTATACTATATAAATGAAGAATTTTAAAAAATTTAATCAATAAGTAAACAACGTGTCGTGTTAGTATTTTTTTTAAAAAATTACATGCATGTTCAGAAATGTGTCATGTCGAACACACGTGTCTGTGTTAATACATTATAGCTACTCAGCATGTAAAAGTGAAGTAAACTTTAATAGGAAGAAGGAAAACGACAAAACTAAGAAATCTTATTGCAATAATTTCCCTCTTAGCTACATTTTTATTCTCGTATCATTTTGTCTTCAAAATGATAAATCAACTTCTGCTCGCGAAATCTTTAAGGAGAAATAGAACGAAGTATCAACCTAATAGGCAAGAGGTATTACAGAGAGAATAAAGAAAACAAAGATGTATTGTACTAATCTATATGATAGTAGGTTTACTTATTACGCTATCTTTTGCAATGCCATGCCAAATGCTACTTTTAAGGCTATTATAGTGATTATCCATCAATTAAGACTTTACATATAAGTGGAGAAGCCAACGAACAAAAGAGGAACTGAAGGCCTCATGACTATGTTCCATGCTATGCCAACACTAATTCAAAATTCCCAAACCAAGTCATTCACATTCTCTTGTGAAAAAATAGCGTTATAGAATTGATTCCAATGTGGAAGATAGACTCAAAAATGAAAAGAAAAAAGACTGTAGACAGGATGTTTCTACATAGGAACAAACAAAAAGAACTGTAGACTTACTCTCGGGCCCTTTGGAACTGCTCATCCAGTCCCATTATATACAGCGTGTCGAGAGAATCAATTAAAGTTGCTCCAAGACCACCAAAGCTGTCAACACCATTCTTTGTTTGTGGCTGGTGACCAAAAATATGAAAATCCAGTCAAATATCGTGCCAAGTATAAGATAATTCCAGTGTAACTTCTGCTTTTCCTGGCTTGTCTCCCGGTAAAACAATTAAAAAATGAAAAGATACATGCCCTAGTAAAGATATACCATTATGCACCCGTTCAAAATCAAACGTATGGAGGTTACACTATCAAAATCAAATGTTAGAAATTGAAAGACGGGAACTAGGGGAAATGCGCACAATCAAAAAAAAAAAAATGATAAGCTGTAAACTCACTATTAACCTTTCGAACTGGTGCCCATCAAGAATATTGTTAACACCAAACATTAATAATTTAATCTGTATATTTGGCTTTACTCTTAAGTCATATTTGGCTTAAGAATATAAAAAGGTTTACGTTTGTGTACAAAAGCTTGAAATAAAATAAAGGATATGATCAGAAGAGAATGTAACGAACAGACTGACCTATAAACTGACTCCATGTAACTCAAATAAAGTACAAACAAGAGATTAAGGGCAAATAAACTAATGTTAACAACAATGAAAGACCAAAATAAATGCACCGGTGATATATAAATTACATCTTTCTGAAAGTCCTCATGGAGAAGAGAGTAGTGCTTATAGTCAAGAAATCATACACAAGCAAAACTAAGGTTGAAATTCAGTGTATGACAGACAACAACCTTGTGAAATAATACCAAAAGATGAGAGAGAGAGAGAGCGCGAAAAGTCTGTACCTAACATGCCATGCCCATACTTAGTACCCTCGTGTGATAAAATCAAACCAGACAATGGCCCAGAAGGTTGTGAGCTAGAAGTTAGAACTCTGATGAAAATCACATAATAAATAATAAAGAGTAATGCTTCTATAAATTGGTCCAATTCAAATGTAGAAGCACCCCAACACAATTGAAAAGCAAACAGGGTAATGGACATTAGCAAAATTATACATTCGAATGAATCTGCAAATAGAAATACAAATCATACCTGCAGTTCGTCGTGACCCCAAGCATATTTCTCATATGAACTCCATGCATGAATCATAGCATCTTTAACTTAGCATCTTTAACTTTCTCTCTTCGCTGAGTGTCAATAGGGTCATCAGAAACATTTGATTTTCTATTTGCATCGTTGCTTTTGCCAGTAGTGTCTGCCTGCCCTATAACACTTTTATCATCCTTAAACTCTCCAAGCTGCAGGCACTAATCAAATTAATATTTCATGCTTATCTGAAAATAAATGATAAAATGAAAGGGGAAGTGTGTGTTCGATTTTGATCCCTGCAATCCCAAAACTTTGATGATTCCAAGCACTAAGTTTCAAGAGCTACTAATTTGTGCAAGTGACAAGTTTCAGATTAAAGGACTTCATAAATTTTCAAGTGAGATGGAGTCCTAAATGTCCACAATCTGATTCTAAACATCCATAGCCAATTAGAAACCCCAATATTTGATTTAACAGGACCAAACATAAGTTCCAAACTTATGGACCAATTTTTCCACAGCTCCAACTGAATTTGTAAGCAAATGAGTCAGCAAATAGGCCCTAAAATCTATAAAATCTATTTTCAAAACATGCTTCAATTTAGGTATTAAAAGTAGATTAGAAGTCTAATATTAGGCTTCAGGATTGATTTGGCTACTTTAGAAGTCTGTCCTTCCTGACTAATCAAAAGATTTACACCTAAAGCAAAACCTAGTTCTAAACTTCTGAACCTATCTCGTAGGTCTAGAGACAGCTGCTTTTTCAGATATCTAACATAAAACAGCTTCAAAAGAACATCGAATGAGTAATTTAAATGTCTCACCATATTTTAACCGAGTAACTTCTTCGTTCAACTTGGATATTTCTTCCTGAAAAACAAGTACAAAATCTTGTCACCAGTAAAGATAGATAAAATGAATCTATAGACCTAAATTAAAATATCAATCAATAATTGTCATTTTAAACTTGAAAATATATCTCTCACATGTTTATAGTGAGATGTGGTAAGAGAACGACTCAAACCGTTTGCTCTCTTTTGAAGAGCAGACAAGCGTTAGTCTTAACCGTTACCCCAACTCCGACAAAAATGACCTGACTGTCAACATTTCTTTAAGAAATTCGGCATGTTAGACAGTAATGCTTCACTTCCCTTATGGAATGAAACACACACGCCAATGCACGTTGATAAATCAAAGCAAGTGTTCTTCTTTCCCATATAAAGGATGCAAAACACGTGTACGTCACCTTCATTAGGTGATTTAGAAATGACTTGCATAAAGCTTATGCAAATTACACGCAATAAATCTCCGAAACATAATCCAAATAATGTGACACAAAAATCACAATTACTGCTCCCTCATAGATTTTTGTTCCAAGCGCCAAAGCATAAAAATTCAGAACCTTTTCGATTTCAACTGATAAAAGGATAATCAAATAAACCAAAATGTTATCGTAATCTTACCTCGTGCTCGCGTACTAGAGTCTGGCGATCCCAAACAACTAAGGAGCCGAAGACGAAAACAATAAATAGCAACGCTAATCGCTTCGGTCTCTTCAAATAATACGCCGGATTTAAATATCTCCACCTGCTCGACGACGATCTACTACTCCTCGCCATTATCTATAAATATGTTCAATTTCTCCTTTTTTTTTTTAAACAAAATATAAACAATCAATTCAGAAAAATACAATCTCTGTTTGATCAAGGCAAAAGATCACACAACGATCTCTCTCGCGCATACACAAAAATCTCTCATTCCGAAAGATATTTAGATTTTCCTGAGAAACGGGAGAAACGAAGACGAGGACCAGAGTCAAGAATTTTATTCACCAAACATAGAATTTTCATACATATAGCTCTGTACTAGTTCATTTTTCTTCAAAAATAATTTTCAACATCTACTCATAATTTTTCGCACATTTACCAAAATTTCACTTGGCCATTATAAATATCTCTACCAAAAATGATATATCACTACTATATTAGAAAAAAAAAAAAAAAAGAGTAGGATAACGTAGATGCAATTGTAATCAATGAAATTTTGCTGCTCATTTTTCCATTTTTCACTCCGCTAATACTCCAATTTTATAATTTCATAGGTCTTATATTCATTTTATACACGTCTTATATATATTAATTTCTATATTTGTTTTTTCAGTCTACTCTAAAAAACGACGTATTAGAGTTTGATTTGATTTGTCTTTCTATTTTGAAGAATTTGATTTTATCTTGAAAATTGGTTCAGACATCTTAATTATTAGCATTGTTTTTTAAACAAAAAAAGTATTCACGCTGTCGTGTCCGCGGGACGGACATTGTGTCTGCAGGTGTCCGTCGACTTTATTTATTTATTTATTTTTACGGTGCTAACAATTAAGATCAATCTTGAGACTTTCTATTTCAAACCATTGATCACCCAGGTCTCTAGAGTTGCTTCTTGCAGCCACGAAATATAGTCCAGCTGTTGACATGTTTAAGGCGGTATGATACTTTTCATTAGATTGAGACAAATAATTTTAGGGTCCGTTTGATAGACAAATGTGGAAATGAATTTTAATTTTATATTAGTTGGAAAATAAAAACCTACCAAATCTATAGGATTCGTTTTCCATGAAAATAAAGAAAATGCAGCTTAAAATGGTTGTACATTGGAATTCGATTTCGATTTTCACGTTGCAATCAAACAGTCAAAGTGAAATTTATTTTCCTCGAATGTGACATTTTTCATGGAAGTGTGGCAATCAAATAGAGTTTTAGTTGCCATTTTCTATTAGAACTAATAAATTTCGTGAAATTTTTCATTTAAAATATTTAATTCTAAAAAATAAAATTAAACAGGATGGGGGCACCCATTACCCGTCCCCACCTTGAACCCACTACAGGGCAAAATTTCACACCCCGTCCCCGATCAAAATACTTGATTAAGCAAGTAATCCCTCCCAATTCGGGGCGGGCCCCGTGGGTATCAGGTTTGTCGAGTTTTTTTACCATCCCTAACTTAACTTATGCTTAAAAACTATTTATGGTTAATAATTAAAAATGACGTGCCAAAACTATATCAACTTAAGGCATATTTAATATGATGATAGCTGGAATGTTGGTGTTAAGAATTGAGATTTCATCTTTAAAAAGTCAACCTTATTAAGAGGAGTAGCTCAAACTCTTATAAATTGATCTATATTTTCATCTTTATTCGATGTGAAATTTTATCCCTTAACATGTTCTCGCAAGATGGTGGCTCATTTGAGCAGACCAATCTTGAAATCAGTGTGCTCAAATTTTTTTAGTATTAATCGGATCAAATTGCTTGTTGGAATTTAATGGACTCTGATATCATGTTAAAAATTGAGGTTCCATCTTAAAATGTAAATCTTACTAAGAGGAGTAGTCTAAAGTAAACTCTTATAAATTGGTCTATAATTTCAATTTTATTTGATGTGAGATTTTATCCCTTAACATTTCGGAAAATAGCGATTTTCATAGAATATGTTGGAAAAAATTGGTGATTTTTGTGTAAATAAATTAACAATCAACATAACAATTTCAAACATAAATATAAGTAATATAATTCAACAATAATATAAACATAAGAAGAATGTTAGGAAAACAAGATTTAGGAAGTCACGTTAAAGACGCTATCCTAATGTCGTATTGTCTCACATTCGTGCGGATTCTTTCGATAATACACAATTTCAAGGTAAAACCCATGTGGCGACAATCGATTCTCTTTCTATGGACAATACCGCAAGGAAATAAAGACCGAACATTTTATCGAGTTGCCAAAATGGTATAAAATGTACAAAGAATATACTTTCAAGTTGTGAAAATCAATCCCTTTTAAAACACTATGAATTTTGTACGACGATAAGTGGGTGGTTTAATGTACTCTAATGTTTGAAGTCAAAATATACTGTAGCCGAGGGTCTCAAACTTGCCATTTCAAATTATACCCGATACACTTGTGGTTGGAAATCGAGAAAATGTGGGATGGATTAACATCCGTATCAACCATCTCCTCATCGAAAGAGAAATTGCAAGATCATATATCAAGCTGAATATCTTTGAATTGTTGTAACGTATATGTTAATAAGTTTTAAATTTCACATTTTGTTATTTTAATTTACATTTTAATACAAAATTAAACCTCATGATTGATGGATTATAACTTATACTTAAATTGAATTTATTTTCATGAATGTGGGGGTTATATTTGTCCCAATAAAAGGAGTGGTAATTTCATTGTTTGATGAAAGATGAGAAAAATATAACTTGAAAGAATATCGTATACACATTCTATATTTCTATAGTTTTGACAATTCAATAAAGACTCGTTATTTATTTCTATGTGGTCGTGTCCATAGAATGAGAACCAACTGTGAGTCATGTGAATTTTATCTTGGAACCGTATAGTGCTGAAAGTACCCGCACGAAAGGGAGACAGAACGACTCTAGAATAAGAATCTTGACAAGACTCCCTAAAACTTGCATTCTAACTCTTTTCTTATTGTTGAATTATAATGTTCATATTAGTATAATCTTCTTATGTTTATGTATTTATTGAATTATGTTATTTATACTTGTTAGTTGATATGTTTATTTACACATAAATCAACAATTTTCCCAATAATCTAAAGTCATGTTTGGTTGGTTTGTGTGTAATCTTCAAGAGGTAAAGTAATTTACCATGCTTTGACGCTAAACTAATTTCTATGCATTCTAGGAAAAGAAAATATATATGAAATGTTTTGTTGAACTATACATGCATTGCATCAGCATACTTCAATTACCATATTTTTGTTCACTTTATATTCCTAATCCTAGGAATAAATCATACATATATAGGAACGTATATATTATCTATAATATATTAAATATCAGTGGGAATCATTTTCTGAACGATTTTATCCCTACTAGAGTTTAATTATTTCAATAATACATTACTTTTCGTTTTTCAATATATGTTTAATTGAAAATTAATTATTAAACATGTACGCAAATAAATAATTGAATTGTACGAGAACAATCAAATTGATTCATGAACATATAATTTAATTAATTTGAATCAATGAATATATATAAAAAAATAATGTATATACATTTAAACAAAGGGGGTGTTAAGTGAACCAACATGAAATTTAATTAATTTGAATTAATAAATATAGACAAATAATAATTTATATACATTTAAATAAATNTTAATTTGAATCAATGAATATATATAAAAAAATAATGTATATACATTTAAACAAAGGGGGTGTTAAGTGAACCAACATGAAATTTAATTAATTTGAATTAATAAATATAGACAAATAATAATTTATATACATTTAAATAAATGAGGTGTACATGAACCAACATGTAATTTAATAAATTTAAATCAATGAATATAGAAAAAGAATAATGTATATACATTTAAACAAAGGGGGTGTAAGTGAATTAACAAGAAATTTAATTAATTTGAATTAACAAATATAGAAAAATAATAATTTATATAAATTTAAACAATAA